>LBNU01032323.1:13182-66429 GCA_014162995.1 Artemisia annua | reverse complement strand
AACTTCAACTATTTTCAAATTCAACCCTCAACTAAATCTAATATTTCATTTAATACTTAACAAAACACAATTTATATATTAATAACTAAAATTTAAACATACATTAAACAAACTACAACAAACTACAGCAAACATTAAACATAAAATACGATAATTAAACATAAACCTACGATAATTAAACATTAAACTACGAATTAGTAAAACGAGTCATCCGAGACCCAGCCCTCGTCACTCGAAGCACTCGAATCGTCATCACTCGTTGACACACGGGGCAATCCATGTGCGATTTGATATGCACAACGAGCTTCTCTCCGAGCCCGTTTAGCTAACCAGTACTCCTCACGAGCTCTTCTCTCCTCTTCTTCCTCTGCTTGGACCTTCAACAATTCTTGCATGTCTTGCTCGTACAGTTCTTCAGTTGACAAAGGCCGTGGTTGGTTTTGTGGTGGAATGTTGGGTTGTTGATTGTTTGCGGTTGGATTGTAATGTGGTGGTGGATTGTTTAGAGGTGGAAACAGAACTTCCGGTGGAGTGTTTGGTGGTGGATTGTCATATTGAAAAACGGGAAACAAATCTTGTGGTGGATTGTTGGGTTGTTGATTGTCATATGGAAATACGGGGAAAAGTTCCTCGAGTGGGGTGTTGTAATCTGAAGCGTGATCTGGTGAATTGTTATTAGCCATTACTTTGAGAGAATTGTTTGTGATTTGTGTATGATTTGTGTGTGTTTTTTAAGGAACTGGGAATGGGTATTTATAGTGCTGTTTGAACAGATTTCAATTCAAAAATTATCCCGCTACTGAATTTGAATTTGAAATTCAACCGTTTAACCGCCCATTTGAATTTGAATTTGAAATTTCGTACGTTTGAATAGTAAATGTTTATTGCACACGTTTTTTTTTTTTTTTTTTATTTGAATTTGAAATTTAAAAGTTTAACCGCCTTTTATTTGAATTTTAAATTTCAAATTATCCCGCTCACATGTTCAAAATTTGAATTTTAAACTTTAATACACTCCTATAAATAGCATACATTATCATACAATTTTTCACACACTTCACTTTCTAAACACACTTCACTTTCTAAACAAAATTCACAATGGCAAATCGTTGGACGATTGAAGAAGAAACCTTGCTAGCCGATATGTGGCAAAATGTTCATGAGTTCCATGCGATGGAAGGCCGTTTTTGGACAGTCGTAACACGAAGATTCAATGAACAATCAGATGGTCCTCACCGTACCAAGAGCCAAATAACGAGTAAGTGGTCACGGTTGAACTCTGAATGTCAAGTATTTCATGACATTTTCTTGAATTTGCAGCCTACACGTGAGCCAGATGTTCGTATTGAAGACGCATTAAACGTGTACAGAGAACGCCATGCTGGGCAACCATTCCAATATTTTCACGTTTGGTTGATTTTGAGAAGAAACCCAATCTGGAACCGATATTGGGATTAATGGCTTTGTATTACTTTATCGTGTGTTGCTTTATGTTAAGTATTTCCGTACGGTCTTGTATGATGTAAGTTTAAGTTTAAGTTTGAATAAAAGGCTTAACGGCTAGTTTCTCCATTAAAATTATCTAACGGCTAGTTTCTGTATAAATACCATCTTTGCTCAACTTTGTATCAACATACAACTCAAACTAAATTTCAACAAACACTATGGCTAACCAACCAGATGAGGTGCAAAGAACAATCCTTACCCGATTACGCATTGAACAAGAAAATGAACTTAAGTTGATTAACAAGTTGTTTGGTGAGATCGCTCGTACTATTCGACAGAGGGAGTCTCGTGCTCCAGAGGTCGAAAGGTTACGTCATATGCCTCAAGACCATCCAATAATCAGGGTCGGTCTAGAAACCCTTTTAAGAAATGATGAAACGGATTTGCAACTTGAAGTCGCCTTGAAAATGGTCAGGGAACAAGTGTTGCAAGTTTGGGAAGAAAAGTCAGCACTCATCGATAATTACAAGTCTATTTAAATTGTATCGTTATTTCACGTTTCGTATGTTTTCACCATTGGGGAATTATATTTGAAATTCAATGAATCGTATCGTTATTTTACTATACCGTGAATTGTATACCGTTGAATAATAAATCGTATCATTTGTTGTTGTATCGTATTTACTTCGTTAAAAAATAAGGGGGTCTTTTGTAATTTTCCATATCTTAAATTCAAAATCTATAAAAGTTCACAGGGGTGAAAAGTGTCAAAAATTTTTTTTTTTTTTTAAAAAAGAAGCCATAACGTGGCGTTAAGGGGTTAACGCCACGTTAACGCCGGTAGCTGCAACGGATAACGCACCAATAACGCGCGTTATTGGCCCCTAACGCACCCCATTGCGTTACCATTGTTCCTGCTCTAAGTGAGGTGCAGTCGCAAGAGATAGGTTTCAGTTAGAGCATATACATATGCCAATTATTAAATAATTATGTAGTAAACCAATCCATGAGGATATGCTTTATAGAACTATACTAAGAACAATATGTTAAACCCATTCTGATTGCAACCTAATATAGAATAAAAGACAGACCACCTAAAGCAAGTGCAAATAACATGAAGAAAATAAGGGGGTGTTTGTTTCGGCTTATTAAACAGAAGCCCATCTGGGCTTACTTTGAGACTTGTCGGCTTAAAATAAGCCATAAAATTGGGGCTTATAAAAAATAAGCCCAAATGAGCTTACGTTTAATAAGAAGTTAAAATTGGGAAAAAGCAAAGCGAGATTTTCATAATCCATACCCTCAGAACCTTTATCAACCGCAGCACCTTGATCCAACAAAGTTCGAACTCCAGCAGCACTGGCTGCATCTTTAGCCGTTTTCACCTGAGTTTCGCTAGCTTTCACCATCGCACCTTTTCCCCAACCATATTTAACCATATTCAACTGATTTTCGACAGATTTCATCATCGCTATGCCCTCATCGTTAGCCTCCTTAAATTCAGTGATAATTTTTTTCTTCATAGCAAGATCCCCAGAGAGTGCGCGACACCTAAAATCATGTCCCAGAATTATCATTAAAACAAAATCCTTCTGAACATCAAGCCCTCCAGACACCTTCGCGGCCCTCAAACAATCCATAATAAACTCAGTCTTAAATCCTGTAGCCATTATTTTTCGAGCCAATACACAACTCAGCTCTGAGAACGGTTGATCCGACGGAAAGAGTTCCAACGCANGTAGTCGAACCCTATATTCGTAAATGGGCCTGATTTAATCCACACCATACTGGGCCGTGTCTTTTATTTTAGAGTAAATTGCATTTTTGGTCCCTAAGGTTTGGTCAAATTGCAGGTTTGATCCTTAAGGTTTCAAAAGTGTAGTGATGGTCTCCATTTTGAAATTTTTGTTGCATGTTTGGTCCCTGATCAACATCAAATAACTAAAATACCTTGTCTTCTTCTTTTTCTATTTTCTATTCAGTTTTCTTACATAAATGGTCCCTGTGCTGTCCTAGGTTTTAAAAATTTAGTCCCTAATTTTTTATTTTTATTTTTATTTAACTATTAAAATTGGTATTAGGGCATTTTTTTTTTGAGTAAATTACACCGTTCATCCTTGTGGTTTGTGTTCACTGCAGCCGTTAGTCCCTTGACAAAAAAATTGCGCCGTTTGACCTTAAGTGGCAAACGTTATTCGCCGTTTATCCATCCCTCTAACGGGGCAACTAACTCTCGTTAACTCTTGGTAACTTGTTTTTCCATGAAGGTATACCCGTCATTTCGCAACACTTATTTCTCTCTCCAAATACACACACTAAAACACTCAAACTTTCATATGTACAAATTCATGACACTTATTTAGACAAAGCACACTCACATACATTATCATCTTCCCTATATGGCTATACACTGTCATCTTCCCTGGACGCATAACACTAATGCCATACAACAAAATTTAGACACGTCCTCCACTTCACTTTCACCAACTTTCAAGGAAATTCAAAAACCACTTTTCTAAAAATTATAGATCTCGAATTCTAACAAACACAAGGAAAGATCCAATAAAACACTAGAATTGTAGTGCTTAATCGGAGAGTGGTGGGCAATCTGTTTTGTATCGTAGGCAGCTTCGCCGGATATGGCGAGAGATCGTTTGGTTTGATATGGCGAGAAGGAGGTAGTGGTACCACATAATCAACTAAAGTGTACCACACAACCTTTATATCCAAACACCCCACACCCAATAGTCACACCACCGCCGCTGCCGGATTTTTTACAACCACCACACTCGCCGGCATCCACCACTTCCTCCACTCCCCATCGTTTTAAAAATGTTTTAGATATGGGAGAAAAACACATTTATGATGAGTGTTGGTATGTGTAACGTGTTGTGTGTTTGTTTGCTTTGGTTTCAAATCTGGTCTTCTTTATTTATTTTGGTTTTCATGTTGTGTTTGTATTATATTTAATGTCAGGTGTGTGTGGTTGTGGGGATTGGTTAAAAGGTGTTTGAAATGGGTTTGTTGACAGGTGGTGGTGGTTTGATATATAAATATGTTTTTTTTTTTGTTCTGGTGTATTTGTTATTGACTGATATTTAGATTTGTTATTGATGGTTAAGTAAAAAGGGTAGTTGATTTAAATTTTTTAATAAAGATGGAAGATGATGTGTTATTGTTTGTGGCTTTTGATTTTTTTTTCTTTAAAATTGGGATTTTGGTGTTTGTGGGTTTTGATTTAGCGTTATTGGGTGTTGTTTTAGGGTTGGAGAAGGTGGCCAGGGGTGGTGGGAGTGGCATATGATGGTGGGTGAAGATGAAGAAGAAAGAATATAGTGTAACTGGGGGTGGTGGGCCTATTAATTATATTAAGTTAATATTGTTAACGATATTTTATTTGGTAGTAGTGAGTCATAATGTTACAATGACTACTTTATCCTCATTTGTAAACTTAAAAGGACATAAATACCCTCATGTGGATTGACTTAACGAGCGTTAGTGGGCCCAATTAGAGGGAGGGACAAACGACGCATAACGTTTGCCACTTAAGGTCGAACGGTGCAATTTTTTTGATCAAGGGACTAACGGCTGCAGTCAATGCAAACCACAAGGACGAACAGTGTAATTTACTTTTTTTTTTTTTTTTTTAGCATTAAGTGTTGTCCCACTATAGTATCCGGCTAGATATGGAAGGATGTGGATCCTCTAAAGTTTATCTTCTTATGTTGGTCAAGTTGAACCAATCAACAACATAAAAAATGATAAAATGAGACCACCACTAACTAAAGTAAAGGATTTATAATTTTGTTTCACCTCACATTTTCACTAACATGAGAGAACATGAGAGAGCTAAACATTAGAGGATCCCAATCCAATATGAAATGCTTATGTGAAGCAAGTACTACTAGGAAAATGATGTTTTTTTTCTCAACTGTATGAAAGTCACCATCAATATTAAATGGCGATTTTGCCCCTTGATAAAATATCAGTATATGATAACATTCACATTTTTAACATCTTAAAACCATTACACTGAAATGGGTAAAGCTTGAAATCAACTTATCAACACCCACTTGTTGAATCCAAATCTACCTTAAGATTCTTGACTTTTATATATGAGATCCATATATCGATGACATCAAAATATTAGATATGGGGCTATAAGTCAAAGGGAAAATACCACATAAATGTAGTAAACTTACCATTTTTTGTAATTCTGTGTAGTTATTACTATTATTTTTTTTTTCTAATTTACTAACAAACTTTCTAATTTCGACTATTCTGTATACTTGGTGACTAACGGTCGTTTATTATTTTCACCATTGGTCCTTTATACCAACAGTATTTGCACAGTTAGTCCTTTATACTAACGACCGTTTGTAAATAACTCAAAATTTGGTTTTCTTAAAAAAACATATTTTATAATTATTTTAAAAATTTGCACACCTTATGCACACATCTTTATACACACATTTTTATACACACATTTTTATACACATTTTTATCCACATGTTTTTATACTTTTATACACATTTTTTACACGTTTTTATACACACATTTTACACGTTTTTATACACACATTTTACACGTTTTTATATACACATTTTTATACACACTTAATTTTTTAAGGGAGGAATACACTTAATTTTAACTAAAAACATATGTCCTCTCCCTGAACCCTAAAACAACATACACAAATTTCATCATTATCACAATAAAAAAAACCAAGATCCATACACAAACTATATCCTTTATCATAAACCAAAACTACAAACAAATCAAAATCCAGATCTACACGCACCAACAAAAAATCTTCATCACAAAAACTCGACATATCAATCACACACAAACACAAAACACAAAAAAAACAGATCCACAACCGACACACAATTCACCACTCTCGATCTATATCAAAAACCATCACCAACACATCCAAAACCTTCAACACATGCTACCAGGACACAAAAGAAAATCATACCCAAATTCAACACATACAACCCAAAACCAACATTAATTAAACATAAACCATTCAACCGTAAATCATCATCTTCTCCAAATCTTAACATAAAAACAAATCACATCCCTAACCCTTCATTGGCGAACAATCGTCACATCAAACTTCCAAATACAAGACCCCACATCACCATCTCACAATTCACTCCCCACCTCACAAGTCTACCACACTACATCATCAACTCATTTCCGGAACTTAAAGAAAAATAAGCAAGATCTCATTGTGTTTTCATAAGTAGAATAAACGATCTTTATAGATATTACAAACACACATCATCGATCTTGAACATAAATCGAATAACAAAGAAAGGATACCTACCCGAGACCTCTCGATGAGATCTTAAAGCAAAAATTGAAATTAATTCGTGGGTTAGCTATTTGAAGAACAACAAGACAGAAAGTAAAGGGGTTGCTTGTGTATTCATATGATAATTGTGTGCCTAGTATATGTGTAGGATAAGGAGGTATAACGTAGGTGTTTGTTGTGGTGAAGATTTTTTAAATCTTATGGACCAGTGTTGGAGTGCAGATGGTGGTGATGATTTTTTTGATCTAATGGATTGAATTATTATTTGTGTGAGTAAGTTAATGGTAATGATGTTTCAGTGGTGGTGGTTGGGTATGATTATGTTTATGTTAGTGGGTATGTGTTTGTTTGACTAAGATGAAGATGAAAATGAAGATGGTTAGGGAGTGAAGAGTGTTGTGGGGTTTATTTATTTGTTTGTTAAAAATGTGTACATAGTAACGTGTGTAAACTTTAAAAATAATTATAAAAGAAGTTTTTTTTTAAGAAAACCAAATTTTGAGTTATTTACAAACGGTCTTTAGTATAAAAGACTAACGGTGCAAATGTTGTTGGTATAAATGACCAACGGTGAAAATAATAAATGTTCGTTAGTCACCTGGTACATAGAATAGTCGAATTAGAAAGTTTGTTAGTAAATTAGAAAAAATGACTACAAATAATTACAATAGGTGGTAAGTTTACTACATTTTTGTGGTATTTTCCCAAATTCAAAATAAATTATATTGCATCTAATTTGTTTGAGAGATAGATTAGAGGAAAACAAATTACTTCAAATTCAATGGGGGCATTATATGAAAGGTTTGGTGGATAAGATGGATAGTTAAGGTTGAAAATAAGGTTTGACGAATAAATAAAGAGGAAAGTGGAAATATGAGATGTCGATTAGTTCGTCTGAATTTGTAGAGGGAGGTTTTTTTAACTCCTCCCAAATCAGATGCTCATCTACTATCTTAATAAAACAGGGTTTTGAAAATAGATCTACCTCTCAAAATACCTTCAAAACTTGACACCTGTAAATTCATTTTAATCAACGGCCAAAAACAATTCTGTCTCTAAACATTTGACTTTGAAAAAATTTGGCCGGCATCCATCTTTGACTCTTCATTTGATAGAAACCCACAAAAAAAACACATAGTATCTCTCTCTACAAAAACTTTTCTAAACCCAAATTACAACACGCAATATCCAGATTCATGATCTTCTGGCTTCAAATAAAAAGGTACACAATAATTAATATCGTTTCAATTATTATTTGTTACAACATATTTGTTTCAATCGCAAATCGCTAATCATGAATATCAAGAAAATTATTATTTTCATCACAATTTTGGTGGAAAATCATTAATATTGATCCAATTAGGTAGTATGATATCAACAATTTATCTAATTAGGGATTATCATATGAACCCTGAAAATTATTATTTTGATAACAATTTTGGGGGAAAATCATTAATATTGATCCAATTAATGATTTTAATATCATTAATCATGAATCCCTATCCAATTATGGATTATCATATGAACCCTAATTTTGCCTATTTGTTATACTCAATATTACTGTTTGACTCAATCATTATCTAAGAAACCATATGTATTCGTCTAAGTTGGAATCAATGATTACAGTTGGATTTCGATTTCAAGCCAGAAGAGCAGGAACAAGTTTCGTCTTCCACACAGGTCATTTTTATAATTCTTTGCATTATGTTTTCCTTTGTTATTCATTGAAGTAGGTTTTTGTTTATTATTCGCATTAACAAATAAATTAAATTGTGTGATTTAGGGTTTTTTTTGAAGATGTTGCAATCTTCCAGTTTAATGATCCAGGTCCGGTTTTTAAGTATTCGTTTGTTAATTCCCATTATTTTAGGATACAAATTAGTTATTATCATTTTAGGATACAAATTCGTTTGTTAATTCCCATTATTTTAGGATACAAATTCGACCCTATGTTGGATTATGTCAAGGTATTGGCTTGCTACATAAGCAGTTGGAAGTCACACCCTGCAGGAAAGCCCAATGAAGTTTGGAGCTTAGATATGGTTCTCCAAGATCTACAGGTAATTTTATACACACTATATAAACTTTCCAATATTGTTTCGTATATTGTTATTTGTTATTTTACACGTTCAAACTATATTTTTGGGGAATCGTGTCCAAGCAACTGTTAGGACAAAGGAAAATATTAATAAGTTCCAGTTATTGATTGATGAAGGATCATGCTATAGAAAAATAGTTGGCTACAAATGAACTTGGATTTAGGAAACCATTGCGTAAAGAGGAAAAAACTGAGAAGAAAAAGCAACGTCTGGCTACAATTGGTACCGACTTAATTTATGTATTAAGAGATGGCAACCGGCTTATTACCTTACTTGAGTTTGGAAAAGCCAATAAAAACACTTTTTAGACCTTAGTGATAAGTTCAAGTTGACAAACTCATAAGCTCGAAAAAGTTTTATTGCTACGGTTTTAACATAAAGATTTTGTTTTGATTTGTTGTTTACAATATATAATTTGCAGGTCAATGTACTCATGCATACATATTGGTGGAGAGAAAGTCAGATGGTTTGGTTTGTGAGGAGGGTATGAAAGTTAATGAGGAGGGTGGTGCTATGTGGGATATATTCAAAAGGCAAGATGTTGATACACTAGAGGAATATCTTAGCAATCATGTGGTTAAGCTGGTAATACTTACTTTTATGTCACAATAGACAATGCAATAGATAATATGTATTAAACTAATAATTGTGTGATGATGCATGTTGTTTACCCTATACATGACCGGGCTTTTTAATTTATTGTGGTATATCTCCCCTGTCCGAAAAAGGGTCAATAGAAGCATCTTAATTTGAAATACACCCTTGAAGTTAGTCTATCAAGTCGCAAAACAACTGAAGTACCGCATGTCGTACTTTCAAGCGCCTGCATCAGTGGAACAAATGTAAAAAAAAAAGTTTCAGAGTATTCTTAAAGAAAGTTCGTCAGCGCTTAATTGCACTTGAAGCTGATCAAGTAAGTCCTCATCAATCTATAATCAGAATCTCAGCGCATCTTTGTATTAGTCAAAATAGGAAATGTTTATAATTTTAGGTATGTACTTGAATGTATTCAACTGATACTTTTTCTGATGTTTTTTATCTGCTAGGTTTGGCTTCAATCTCTTAATTTGGTAATATGTCCTAAACTTAATGTACTCAAGATTGAACCACCAATCATGGCCTTACATGAACTAAAGGGGTGTGGTGTTTTATCACAGGCATTAGTAACAGGTAGGGTTGTCAAAATCGGATCTCAGGTTGGTGGTAAAATCAAGTTTATGAAGGGTAAATTACAGTTAATAGATACTGAAGATTATAGTTTGATAGATTGACCATGTACAGGTTAACAAGCACATTACTACAATGCATAAGAAACCGATGAAGAACTTGATTTTTGTGGAATTAGTGCCTACACTATGTGATAAATGCAAGGTAGTTTGTCCTATAATTTTAATATTTTACCCGTTTTTAAATAAATATATCATAGTAGATTAAACGACAAGTACCTATCAACGATCCTCATACCCGGCTATCTCAGGTGTTTATCAACCATCCGTGTTCCCACCTAATTTAGCTGTTTATCCACCGTCCCCATACCCACCTCAGGCGACTACTTATTTGGGTAATAGGTCAAAATAGATCAAAATTTGATGCATGTTAGTATGGGTTGACCTTATGTGTAGTTGTAGTTGTTTCAAATTGTGATTTGATGTAGGCCAATATGTTAGAAATGGTGATTCGTTTGTGCAGGTAAGCTAAGTGAATAAATATGATTTTCTATATTTTTTGTTAAATCTGTTGTGGTTTGATGTATTCGAGATTCGTTTATTGTAATTGAAGCTATATTGTGCTCATTTTAGGTTATATTCAGATTGTAATTTGTTGTATAGATGATGTGGTGGTCAATGTAAGTAACATTTTGGAGTAATCAGTAAACTAATGNTCTTTCAAGTTCAATGGATATATACATGTTTAATTAAGACTGGAGTTAGAAGGTGCCACATCAGTGATAAACATGGATTTCATCATAACTTACTTTGTTTAAGTTTATTACTGTAGTATTCTAACAAGTTAAACATATAGCATTGACTGCTAACTTGTCATACAGTAATGGAATAACAAGATATTGTTGGGAGATTTTCTACAATTATTATTGCACTATTTTAAGAGATAATCATCATAGAGAAATAATATTTGAGGTTATTGTTAGTTTCTTTGATAAGAAGATGCTTTTTCGGCTTAGCAGGTGACAATACTTTATAAGGTGACAATATGTTTTGCCATGACAATTATCAAAATTCAGGCCAAACTTTATCTAAGGTTGGTCTATATTTGAAACGACCTTTTTTCACACGGATAACTCTATGTAGCCGTATCAAAGCAAGAAGGGTCTAAAAGTATTATATTGCCATAAAGATGGCAACTATTAACTATTGCAATTCTACAACAGACGTCCTCTATAAAGAAGTCATTCATCGACTATAAGTTTGTTCTTATTTCTTAGCTACTTTTTGTGAAAACAATCAATGTTATTTAGTTTTAGTTTTTTGCGGATGTTTTGCAAATGACATTTTAAATCAACTTTTTTGTTTTAATATTATATTGTTTAACATTATTTTTGTTCACCATTTACTACTTCTTTAATATTTTTAACAATTTTTAAAGCTAGCCGCCCATCGGACGGGCCTTGAAGCTAGTTTGGAATAGAATAAAAAAGAAACACACACCTTTATTTATGTGGACCAAAATCCTTCCCATAGGCCCCGTTAACTTGAAAATAAGCGCACCCTTAGACATTTAAAAGTATTTGAGTATTCAAAAAGTATTTATCATCTGTGTATGTATGTATTTTAGTATAAGTTTAAGGATTCCTTAATCATTTTGTTAATAAATTTGACTGGATATAATCGTACATGTAAAAGTACACAGATTTTCAAGTTATGTATATAGTATTAATTCTTGAATATCATAATTTACAAATCATCTTGTAAAGCAACGTCATGTGTAGAATTAATAATTATATATTGCACAAACTAATGTATACTCAGTGGCGGACCTACTTTGGTGTCGGGTATTGCATGGGATACACCTGATTTTTGGTCATGAAGTGCAAATTTTTTCACAAATTGTCATTTTTCTAGTATGTGCAAACCCCCCTAAATTTTTTTGCTACTTTCGATTTTTTTGTATAACTTTAGTTAGCCCAACAATTATTTTGTGCAATACCTTTTCGAAAATTTTGGGTCTGTCCCTGTGTATAGTACTCTATGACGTTATTTAATATCGTGACGAATATTACACTACATCTCCTGATTAACAAGTATTTTTCACCATAATCATCACAACCTTGTAATACTACTGACTACAGTTTTTGTATCGTCATTTTATCATAATGCAGGAGTACTCTCACATGTTTAAGTTATTTCATAAAATTCTAGCCCTGTGTAAAGTTATTATTACAGAAAAAATATAATCGAAAAAATTGCTCGTCAAAAGTTTTAATTACAAAATATCCAACACCGCAATGCGCGAAATACCCTCCTAGTTCAAGCCAAGAGCTTAAACCCGCGAAACATTAAGTTATCGTATCTGTAATTATGTGGAAGACGGTTTTTATTTGTCCACCATATCGTTCGATCTTACGTGGTTTTTCGTTGAGGAGTCCATTGTTCTAAGTTCTAACAACGAACAAGTTTTCAGTTTTTTCTTTCTTTTGTAAATTATGTCTACATGAATGATATTGATCACGTATTGTGCCCCCGAACCCACTATACCGGGCCGGGCACACACACAATAAAATAGCCCTGATCCATGGATAATCCGGACCACACCAAGCACCAGATTCGACAAGCCGAGCCGAACTACAACACCTTACCATAAGGAACCGCGTCTCAGCACCCCTGCCGCGGAAGAATTCAATGTCCGGAGCAAAACCAAGGATCGGGACTACGACTTAACCCAAAAGAGTAAGGAATATTGTCAGATACCATATAGCTGACCTGGGCCGACTCCAAATAGGGAAAGACCGCAGTTCCCTCCCAAAACCATCGCCTTCAGAGGCAAGAGGACAAGAACAAGGTTTGACCTTGGGAGTTTGTCGTCCAAAAACATGACCATCATGGCACGTGATCCCAGGAATCCGACAAAAAAGGCCGTGGTATAAATTGAGGGCATCTGCCACTCTCAACGGTATCATCATCACTATCTCACAATATACACTTTATCTCTCTAAACATAAACTTGCTCTCACACTGGAGGTTGACCGCGGAACCCCCCTCCGTAGTGAGACTTACTCAGTTTTTGTGATTCTGAGGTGGTTTACCTCTTGAAAAAAATTCAGTACGAAGAACAAAGTGTATTCGTCAATAAGCTACCAGCACGTAAACATCTCTTTAATGGTCTCTAAAACATTTCATAAAATGTAGGTGGATACTTTTCCTAATTCTTATGTAGTCAAACTCATAGAATAAGTGAAATAACTACAAGATTCATGGTGTAACAATAGAGAAGTTCTACCTTTTAAAAACAGGAAATAATACTTAATTGTACTTTTTTTTATGTCTAATGGTCCTTTTAGCAATTTAACAGTGTGATGGCGTAGTGAAGAAATAATAACATGAATAAGGAGTGATAATTATTGAATGACTCATAGTTAAGCACGCTATTGTTTTGTTGGTTTCGACTTTCGAGTGATTAGAGTCATGTTGTACACTATTGTTTGCCAGAACTGAATTAGAAATCGGTTCAGGTCGATCAAATTTGAAGTGCAACTTCTCGTTACCCGACCCTTCCCTTCCTATCTCATGTTGGGTCTAAAACAATACATGCACATTCGGGTAGTTTGGCCCAAATAACAGAATGTTGGCCCAACTATAGACTATTAGGATTTAGAATTTAGAATTTAGGATTATAAGACAAAGTTATACGTATAAAGAGTTTAACATTTAACTACATCCATATATAAGTTACCCGAACATTATCTGTACCATAATTCGAACTGTAAATGGGTTACCACTTTACCTAACCGATTAACATGAACCCAAGTTTGGCTTGTTATTCAGGTCAGGTTATTTTTCTGACACTCCTAATCGAAGTACATTTGAACTCTTATAAGGTTTTAAGTTGTGTGTAACAATTATTATATATATTATTTATGAACTCATACGACGTCGTCCTATCTACAGTATCCGCGGCCCATTTTCCGTTAGCCCACTGCCCCCCGCTGCTCATTCATGGCCCAATCCAAGCTTCGCCACCTTATAATCTCAGTGTTCATCTTCTAGGCCATTCGTGCTTCTTCCACACATCAAAAAGGCTATGTTTGGCAAAAGTAGCTGTGAGCAGTCACTGTGAGCTGTGAGCAGTACAACATATAAAGAAGCATTGGAAAAATGAGCTTTCCTAAAAAATAGCAAAGCTCACAGCTTTCATGCCAAACGAACACTAAAATTCAAAAAGCTCATTGCTCACCGCTCATTGCCCCAAAAAGCTCCAAAAAGCTTTGCGCCAAACATAGCCTAAAAGTGATGGAGTGCATAAATCTAGCAAGTAATTGTTTGTTTACTTATGAGCTTATATGATTTCGGCTTATGTTTCATGAGCGCATTATAAGCTAAAGTTTCATAATAAGCCACAAACAAATACATATGGGTGTGCTTGACGAAATTTGTTGAAGCTATAGCTTATTCTTGTAAAATGCCATAAAAATTCATCAAATTAAATTCACATATATTTCGAGCTTTATCCATAATACTTTCAAGGATATTTAAGTAATTTGACTAAATTCAAGCTCTAAAAGTTCATTTTCATTAGCTTGAGCTTATGGAAGCTTATACCTTATATAAGCTTCAATTCCATAAGCGTATGTGACAAATGAAACTTAATTTATAAGCTAGCTTATCTTAAAATCTCAACCTCTTATAAGCTCACATAAGCTCTTCCCCAAACATAGCCATAAACCGAAATCATGTAAACCCGTAATCAAAAAAACAAACACCCCCTAATAAAAAAACTAACGGGGTGTTTGTTTAAGCTTATTTTTGGGCTTACGAGCTTATCTGGTTTCGGCTTATGTTTTATAAGTCATTTTTTGGCCTATTTTTAAAATTTGATCTTATATAGGCTTATATAAGCCCATAAGCTCTAAATAAGGCGTCAAAATGGGCTTATGAAACATAAGCCAAATTCAGATAAGTTTGCAATCCCGATTCAAGCAGTCATTTATTTGGTACCTCCCAAGGAGCAGGAACTGGAACTCCCATTTTAACCCTTCTCGGGGGATTTCCATCCACAAACCCAGCCCAAAAATAACCTTAAACAAATACTAGAAACTAAAGGGTGTGTTTAGTTGGTGAGAAATACCCCATTTTTCCAAGAAACATACAATTTTTTGAGAAATTTCTCTAAAATTTTAACTAAAAATCTGAAAAGTCAACCTTATCAACTTTTCTCTTCACTAGAAAACAAAAAAATATAACACCATCTAAACGGGTTTTCCTAACTCTTTCCTAGAGAATATTTCTATGCAACTAAACGCAACCTAATATTCTTTCGACCGGGTGCAATTCTTTTACGAAAATTAACACTACGAAGCAAAATTTCATTAGTGTCACACTAACATAAAATTACGAATTACGATAACAAATGCAATAATTATAAAAAAAGATAACGTTGGTAACGAAATATGAAGAACTGGTTACCTAGTGGATTAATATGCAGCGACGTCATTGGTGTTGAAGATCCGTATATGTGTGTTTTTTAGTATGTGTTTGTTATCATGTTGGCGAGTAGTAGCAGGTGTGATGAACGTGTTTAAATAGCTTTGTTCACAGATAGATATGTAGTACGGAGTAGTATTTTATTACAACTTGTAACTTTGTATTTTAGTCCTTGTATATATGAACGTTGTTTAGATAGGGTCGTGTTTAGCAAAACTAGTGGCGGCTACAAGTTGTTGTTGCAATCTGTTAGGTGTTGCAGGGTGTTACTCGGGTCAGGTTTGTCGAGTGTGGGTCAAAGTCGGGTTGACGCTAAAGAAAACATACCTGGACCCGACCCTATTAAGATCTCAGGTTAGTCAGGTTCGGGTCTATTCGGGGCGGGTCCAAACGGGGCTGGTCAATGACTAAAAATTGTCATGTTAAATAAGTTTACATATATAACTCATAAAAAATATATAAAAAAATAAAAATAAAATAAAATAAAAAACCCTTATTTAGGTCAATCGAGTTGACGTGAATCCGACTTAACCAAACATTTTCAACCCGCTACCCGACCCTATTTAGTATTTGGGTTACTTGGGTTGACCTAAATAACCCGAATACAATTATTGACCCGAGTAACCCGATCCGAATAGGCTTAATCGGGTTCGGGTTCGAGTCGAGGCCGGGTTTTTTGACACCCCAGTTATATGTAGTGTTTAATTTCATAAGTGTAATACATGTATATAATCCCAGGCGTTATAAAAATACCTCAACGCTTCATTATGAGCGTTTAATAAAAATCAAAAGCTAAATTTTGTTATAAAAAAAGTTTACAATATTATAATTTAAAAGCTAAATGCTCAAGCTACCAAACACATCACGGTAATAACAATACACATTCTCGTTGAAGCAACGTATGAAGGAGGTAGAATGTATGAAAGGAAATTTTACACACACTTGGATATCAAACTTGATAGATTGATTAATTGGTTGTTACAAAAGATTATTTTTTCATCTAAAAGTCATCACATGAGCTATTACAATTTGAAGTCACTTACACGACTGTATAATTTATAACACCCAAAATGCTAGTGATTACCATACTTTATGTGCCAGCTTAATTTTTCTTTTTCAATTAACGTAATTTTGTCACTTTCAAAGTATCATGACAAATTGACAATTGGCATGTCTTAAGAAACCACATAATCGGGTCAAAATTGGACATTGTTTGTAGCCAAAGGACCCTTATCGTAATCTTTTAAAGTTTTAAACAAAGATTTAAGTGTTTACATCAAATTATTTCTACCAACCTAAGTACCTAACTTTGTGGCGAAAGTCGTAACGGACCCAACTGGATCTCGTTTTGCTCGTGATAGAGATTTAATTAATATAAAAATGTAATAATATTTTTATATTTCTTAATAAAATATTATGATTTCTACTAGTAAACAAAAACTATACCACGTTATCTATGATTAGCTGGAAAATACTTTTTCGTTCAAACAATCTAAGGGCGTGTTTGTTTTTTTTTTTTTTTTAAAATGTCATATTAGCCTCTTACCAATTATTTACTCAGACACGATCAGATTTTGAATTGTTTGTTTTGAGTCAGACGCGATTAGACATATTGTCTCTTACCCAATAAAAGGTGAGGGTCGTTTTATTGTCTCTTAGGATGGGGTAATAGCTTTTTTATTTAATACTTTATTGATTACTAGATTAACAACCCGCCCGATGGGCGGGCTAGTTTTGATATTTTGTTTACAGACATAAAAAATAAGTTTAATTTAATGACATGTCGTTTAATAAAAAAGGTCATCAACGGAAGAGTTTTTTAAATGTAACATATACTTATACTTATTCATTTATATAATAAAGATCATAAATATCAACAAAAGTACAGCAAAAAGCACAATCATCCACATTATCTAAGTTTGTGTAAAACTTCTTTTAAGTACAACAAAAATCATGATCTATCCATCATCTTTTTATGCTTGATCCATATGGACTATCAAATACATATTCAGTTGCATTCTCCCGCTTCTCTAGTGGGCTTGATGCAATATCCTTTTCAACAAGGGTGGAGTAAGTTTATTCACCATCCTAAATAAAAGTAAATGGAAATAGTAAGTACATATATTTCTGGTGTTAAAAATTCATATAAAAATTCGTATATATAACAATTGAAAAATTACTTATTGGTCCATGTAAAGTATCTTCATAGACACACTACCAGTAAGATTATGTGATTTCCCCCTCCTTTTTTTTTCATGATTTGTGAGTGGTTTCTATAAATTAGTATTGTAGCAAATGAAAAAAGACCTCAATGGGCAACTACTTAAATATTTCAGAAAGGATAGCAGTAACCTAATCGACTTTATTTTTTTGGCCAACTCATTAATGACAATGGAATCATTTGTAAGTTTTGAATCGGTATATAATTTCCAATTGTTTTTATGTTGTAACCACCGAATTTAATCTTAAATGCGTATTGCCCTCCAACTTTTCTCAGTAAGTTTTTAGGGTACGTTTCAACATCACCACGCTAAATAAAATGATGTTCAATCAAGGAAAGGCATGGTATTAAGGTAGTCATACACATAACTATATATCGGGTTCACATTAAAATAATAAGCCTTAAAAAATGTATACCAACTTTTCAAAGAGTTGGTCTAAAGTAGATAAGACTTTTCCCGAAGTCAGTTAGCCAATCTTGTTAGAAGATGACTCATTTTCAATATGTGTGTACAAACACCCCTTGGATTGAGACATCAATCAAATATAGAGAATATACATTTTCTAACCCTACTGCTTCATTTGGTTCTTGAACTTAAACGTGCATAATCTAATCTTTTTTTTTTCCGCCATATAAAAGTAGTTTAATATAGCCACATGTTATCCATGTTCCTTTTAAGAAGTATATATTTTAGTACATGACAAATCGACAATTACACATTAAGGATGAATACTTACAATGGAATCAGCTCCTTCATCTTTCCTGCACATGATCTCTGGGAGATCAGTGTTTTGTCCCACAACCATGTTATCCACACATTTTGAATAGGCTCGAGCCGGATCTTGAAGCTATACTCCATTTGTATAGCTTGAACCTGTTATATTCAAGATTGTCACTTAATGACTGTTTCAACCCGTTTTGACCCATTTACCTAAATTATAACATATAAATTGATATATGGGTGCTTGGTGTTTATATTCAAAAATTTTACCACCAATTTTAGCGGATGCTCATTTAGTATATGTTTTGCGACCCTCGCGATTAGACATATTGCCTCTTACCCAATAAAAGGTGAGGGTCGTTTTATTGTCTCTTAGGATGGGGTAATAGCTTTTTTATTTAATACTTTATTGATTATGTTAAATGTATGATAAAAAAAAATGTCTTGTATTATGTCTATATGAGTTGCTTATTCATCACAATAAAATCATTCAGACAATTGAAAAAAACAAACAACTTTATTTGATTCATGCTCAGAATTTCTAACCATCTATTAACGGTAAGATGTGATGGTCAGATTGAGACTCGAATCATCTTACTGAAACAAACAACACCTAAGACCATCAATATGGTCATCAAACCTACCGGTGGTGGTAACCTATGGCGCGCGGTTCCCTGTTTTACCATTTCCCCACCATACGCGCAATGGTGGGGTTTTAACTTGTTTGGTGGTGTAGACAATCTAAGTGGTGCACTTTATTGTGAGGTGTGTTTATATTAAAGTGAGTTTTTTTTTTTTTTTTTTTTTTTTTTTTTTTTTTTTCTTCGAGTTTGGTTTGATGGTCATCACTACGACTGTTTGGTGGTTGCTTTAATGGTGTAGCACTGATGTGAAGATAGTGAGTTTGGCGACCATTACATGCAGTCTTAGAGACTTGTAATCTCATTGTTGCTTTTCATAAAGCATAAGTTCTAGGGCTAATGAGGAGGTGTCGTGACATTGAACAAAAGCTAAGATGAGGAACGAGAAAATGTGAACGTCACATGCCAACAAGTTAATGAATTATACCTGTTATCTTTATCATGTCGATTTAATTAGTCTATTAATCATTACTCTTTTTCATATACTAAATTTTAGAATTTCAACTAATTAGCTGGTTATTTTCAATACAGTGTTTTCTTTATAAAGTTTGAAAATTAATCTTGTTAATTTGTATTAGTTATTGATTGAATATATTCTAAGTCATATTAGTTTATTTGACTCATACAACAATACAAGCAATGCAAGTTGAAATGATTCATATTTACTAATTACGAGTAATATGTTAAAAGGAAAATTGTCCAAAAATACTATCAACTTGCCACTTATTACTATTGTATGCTGTGAACTTTTTTTTTCCCTATTGTATACACAAACTTTACTAATCCTACTATTGTATCAATAAAACGCTTTTTTGATGACATGGCAATACTTAATCACACTAATTACGTTGTAATTAATAGAATAAAAACCCGTAATATTGTTACAATAGGGTGATTAAGAAAGTTTGTGCATACAATAGGAAAAAAAAAGTTCATAGCATACAATAGTAATAAGTGGCAAGTTGATAGTATTTTTGGACAATTTTCCCTATGTTAAATACACTTGTCACTTTATAAAAAATATATAAATTAGGATACTTGACATTCTTAAAACTTAAAAGTGTATATGTTTCATGTTAAGGGTTGCCTACACTACTGCAACCTTCTTCTTTATAATTTAGACCGTGTGTTATGGTCACGAGTGAAGGTGAGGTGAAGATACCCTTCACAAGTGAACACCATGACGAGAAGTAAGTTAAGGGTTGCCTACACTACTGCAACCTTCTTCCTAATAATATAGACCGTGTGTTATGGTCACGAGTGAAGGTGAGGTGAAGATACCCTTCACAAGTGAACACCATGACGAGAAGTAAGTTTGGTGCGCGAAGGTGAAGTTTTAGGTTGGTTAAGTGGTGCAGACCATCTAACGAAAACCAAAGAAAAGGGAGATACAGTATAAAATATGTCTAGATTCCCTGATTAGTATATTTTTAACCTTTAGTTAGTGTTGAGATTGTTGGCTATAATGTATTAATATAAGATGCAAAGACACATGTGCTCTCTTTTTCTTTTCATATTAGCGTTGCAAAATATGTTATTCCTGATAAGCATAAATTCCTTGTCGACTTACTGTGAAAAAGATACCATTATCAATCAAGGATGTAAACCATTACTATATATATTAAAACACATTTGAAACGACGTCGTTCAAGCGACAGTACCCGCGGCCCATTTTCCGTTAGCCCACTGCCCCCCGCTGCTCATTCATGGCCCAATCCAAGCTTCGCCGCCTTATAATCTCAGTGTTCATCTTCTAGACCATTCGTGCTTCTTCCACACATCAAAACGAGGTGTTACGGTTTCTCTGAGTCCACATGTTGTCCCAAAACACGTTTGAAGAAGCAATGGTTGATGTAAACAAGTGTGGATGGTCCAGTCCTCCAAAAACACCGTTGAAGAAGCAATGGCTGATGAAAAGAAGTGTGGATAAAAAAGGTACGGAATTCTTTGTGCGAAATTAATTGTTACTTCTTTTAAGTTTAACCAATTTACAGCTTATACATATATAAAAATTGAATTTTGAAATTAGGGTTTTTTGATAGTTTGGGGGTTTTGTTAATTGCAGGTTTTTGTCATAGTTGTTATAAAAAACCAGAGGGTGTATCCGGAATTAATGAAGGTATGTTTGTCGTTTTCTAATTTGATTAAGATTAGGCCTTGATTGTTTTTTGGTTTTCCTGGAGATCGGTGACTGTGTGTTGTTATGAAGAAAGTGGTTATTTGGTTTTTATGAAGGACATTGGCTGCACACCAAATGTTTGATGAAATGCTTAAATGAAAGACGTATTTATTTATTTTTTTTTTGATAAAGAAAGACGTATTTATGATTTATTTATTTAGGGTGTAATTTTTAAAGTTTTGTTTGCAAGATGGAGAATGAAGATCCCGTGAAGAAGTTGCTTCCTGAAATCAAAAGAGAAATCGTTAATGTTTGGTGAGGTTACGAGGATTGAAGAGACTGTTCATAGGTATCAACATGAGGTTTTTGCCTATTACTTTGCTTTTCTTAATCTCCATTCTTATTTGTTGAACCATGTCCGCATTTTTTTACATCTTATTATTTTCTGGTACAGTTCATATTTACAACATAAGATACGGTTCTAGCAAAAGAAAACAGCAAGTCCTACTCGAGATTTGTATATAAGCTAACACTGTCTTTCAAAAGATGTTGAGGTAAGATACACTTTGCTTAATCCATTAAATTATATATTTTTTTGAGGGATAATATATATGGTGTGTTCGGGATTAATTATGACCATATTAAAAATGCATTTTACTGCTGCGGAGCTGAGCTGGGGTAACAGTGATCACATAAGGGCACTTGATCCACATTTTGACTTCATTATCGGCACTGATGTTGTATGTTGACCTAAAATTGGCACATTTTGACTTCTTCCATAAGTTGTGATTTATTGATTAACATAGATCAGTTTAGTAAACCATTTCGACTAACGTTACATGTATTTTTTGTCAGCTATTGGTGGCTTTGAAAATGCAATATCCTCAACGGATCACCATTTTAAGAGGAAATCTTCAAAGTACGCAGGTAGTTTGCATCTTCTCGCATTCATTAGTCGTACTTTTTGGTATTCATATTTTTATAACAAATGGCCATGTTGATCGGGTTGGGTAGTTGGTAGATACAGGTTTGGATCAACCAAACAATCTTGAGTTGGTTTAAAAATAGGTCAAATGGATCGAGCAACAGGACCTTTACCCAGTTAACCCGTTGGATATCATTGCAACCAAGGTATGTAGGAGGTTAAAGTATGTCATCAATTTTGGATCGTTCTTAAACATATGATTTAGTGCCACCATATATTAGGGGCTGTTTGGCAAAGAGGGCCGCTTTCTTTTACTTATTTTAACTTTTGAAATTGTTTTGACTAGGACTTCACTGAGCGGCTGCAAGCTTTCTTTAAAAGTCCACGCTTTCTAAAAGTCCAAGCTTTCCAAAGGCAGCTCTAAGTATGTTAAACAGGTGGATGAAGGGATCACTTTCTAAAAGTCCACCTCGGCCAGAATGCATTGCTTCTTCTAGGTAATGTGCTGCAACTAGCAACGGACCAAATTAACAGAATCTGTGGAATGAGTTAATTGTATATATGTTACTTTTGCATTATTTCAAACCGTGTTTATGACAAAACATGATGATCTTCATTAACCGTGTGTGAAATCTCTGCAAATTGCATAGTTTAACAAAAAGAAGATGATATTAATCAAATGTCGAAGAAAAGATCTAAGATTAGCTATAAAGTTGTGACATATTGCTAATTGTTTAAGGGGTGTTTGGAAAAAAAATATTGTTTAACGAGTGTTTTGGTGGTGCAGGTCTGAAAAACGCTGTTGATACATCTACTGCTGAAAACTTTGCAACTTCGATTTTGAATAGTCTTGCTTTTAACAAGACGATGCAAGCTAACAAGACCATAGACTTCTATGGTCGTTGGAAAATGCGTATTTCCTGGTAAGCGTTTCTATATTGTATTATAGTTCAGAAGGCGATAATCTGACCTCAACGCTACCCATTATTTCTATATCATCTGTGAACCGATCTCATGGCCCTTGATTTAGCTTTATATTGTAAATTATATAAGTACTTTTGCATTAGGAAAATCCATTAAATTAACTTATAAATTCAGTCACCTCAGAGAAATCATAATGATATAAAATTTGACTACGTCCATTAATGCGTCCTTCAATATTAATATTAGATATATTGAATTGTAGTAGTATAGTACTGCCTATCTTTAACAAGTTCTCGGCCAATTTCTTTTTCAAGCAAGAGTTAAAACTATAGCAGTTCAATGATACATTTTAAGAGTATGACACCTTTTGTTTGCTTAGGATTCTGACTTCTTTCATGCATAATGTAAATTACACCATTTAACTATGGACACTTCAAACGAAAATGTTTTTAATAGCATAATGAAAAAATAATATAAGTGATTGGTTAAAATTTGTGAAATGTTTTGCATTTTGATAACAGAGATATGGATGTTATATTTTGAACTGACACGTGAATGGAAAAGACTGGAGAAGGCAGTGGACCCAACTTGTAAGGCTATTTAATGGCAACGCTGTTCTACGAACCATCAAATAGGACAATGCTGCTGAATCGGCTAACAAACGAAAACAGGAATGGCGAAGGCTTGAGAAGCTTACAAACGCTAACAGACTAACCAGATCTAGGGGACGAAGTTGGAGCAGAATTTAAGTGAGTTCGGATAACGGGTCAAAACATATACGTTTTGTTTGATCATTCAATAATACAATCCGGAATACATATTTTGCTACTGGATAATGCCGTAGCAAGTTAAATTCTTTTTTGTTACAGGTCCTTGCTTTTATCAAACAATATATATCTTTCGAGGTTCGAATGATTCGCGTTCATAAGTTGTTAAGTAAGTGACTTTGTAATTTTTGTTTTGCAAGTTCAAAAATAAAACTCAGTAGGTTATATTAATATCATTGTTGTTGTTTTAAGATTAAGTATATGAATATGTAGTAGACTCATATTGGTTCAGATCATTAGCCGATGTCTATCTTAAGAATGTAATGACTCCTGTTGATTTGACATTCCTGATGAAGTCAAGTTTCACAAAAAGAGTTTCGCTCCAGGTTATGTTTTGCCCAATAGGCTTAAAACATGCACTTTTTGTAAACAACAGCGGTCAATAATAACGGAAAAAAAAACAGGCCCGCCAAAAAAAAATAATAATAATAACATGGGAAAAAAAATAGGCCCGCCCGCAACGCGGCGGCCGTAGCCATTCTCGTTAAAATTCAATGCAAAACATTTAATATCCATGAACTTAATACTCATAAACTATAGACTACCTAATACTTCTATTAAAATACAAAGTAAAAAGCATCAAATACATGTCACATAGCAAAATAATCCGAACCGGCCAATCTACACCTACTAAAACTCACATTTATAATTTAATAAAAAGCATGCTAATTTTAGTAGTTTCAACTTTCAAGAAGATATGAGATATCATCATATGGTGTTGAAATTTCTATGGGCATGGATACACCTACCCACTGGGTAGTTTACCTGGATGAGGTGACATTCAGTCATTGGGAGAGAAGGAACAAAAGCATTATTCCCTCCGTCCCATATTAAGTGTCCACAATGGAATCTATGGATGTCCCAAATTAAGTGTCCATTTGTATCTTTCAACCAATAAGATTAGAGTTTAGTGGGTAAAAGTAATATTTGATTGGTGGAGAGTTTAATTAGTTGAGAGTTTAATTAGTGGAATCTCCTAAAACTTTGTGCATTATAAAAGTGGACACTTAATATGAGACAGAGGTAGTAATTGTGTTTTTATTTCTTTCATGCCACATATTACATGCAAACATTAATTATGTTTTTAGTCACTGGGTGGTTTACCCACTGAGTATGTTAAGTTTTCTCCAATTTTTATGGGTTGACTATTAACGGCTCCTACTTATTTAGTGGCCATATCAAAACATAGCAACTAAAGTAATCATTATTAGGGAAATTATTACATTTAATGATTTAAACATAGCAACTAAATTTGTACATTTAATTAAATGTAGTTGAGCTTTTCTACCTTTCATAGAAAGTAAATTCGAGCACTAATAAAGCTACCATAAAAATGGTTCGATTGCTTCTAAGTTGAAGACACAAAATTTAATGGTAAGACCACTCAGAAATTAATGTACATTAAAAAGCTTTCAATTTTCAATAAAAAGTTTAGCATCACAAGACAAGTGCTTTAAACCCAAAATCCCTTCATTTATGCATTTTGCTTTTATGGAAAACTTGCTAATAATGCTAACCGAAAGACACAACATTCAGATTATATAATTATAAATTTTTAATTACGTTGGTTTATTGTTCAAGAAAACTACTATTGAACTAAGAAAACCTTATTGTGTACAGTTGTTAGATGATGAAAGTTTAACAATGTAGATGGATGAATATAATATAATGAAGATAGCTTTAGGATTATTTATTTTCTTCTTTTTGGTGATTGATAATGATAGCCACCACCAAAGCCAATGATATGGGGTTAAATGTTGACATACACATTTGCCCGTTACGTGCATTGTCCTTCAGCTTTCAATAATTTGCTTCCACGCTAATTAACTAAAAGTTAATCAATTGTTTTGGTTTATCTATTCCAATCATTAGTTTAACTAAACGTGATTGATCATATGTGATTACGTCTAATAAAAAAAATATATGTTTTTTTAATGTAACTACAACTGGTGTTTTGGAAATACCGGCTGATTCATTGGGAACCGGATCAGCCAGTTCGACAGCCGAATTGGGAAAAGCCGATGAACCAAAGTTCAACCTAGATAAACCGTGAACTGAAAGTTTTTTTTATTTGATGTCCAATTCAATTTTAATAAACGATTATTACAACCATGAAAGTATGAAACCACACCTACTAATCACACCCATGAAAAATCAACACAAAACAAAGAAGCATATCTAATAATCATCTCAATATTCCTTGTAGTAATATACATTACCAAAATGCCTTTTGTACTCATTCACCAATCAAATTAAAAAAAACCCCTACAATATCTGTACACAGCTGTCAAAGAATATCTGAATCACAAAAAACCCCTCCACCTAGAAACAATAACAAGGCTACCTTACACAAAAAAGTATCAATCTTTTTCCCAGTTTATTTTTTAATCTAAAATCAACTAAAATAATTTGCATAGCCAACAATACTAAAAGATGATCCAACGGCTGATATCTGTCGGTGACCCTTCCCTATATAAAGATCATAAGGTTCCCACAAATGATCCAACGGACACGGTCTCTTCTCATCTAATCTGACCCATGGTTTCCCCTTACCACTCCAATGCAATAAACTGACCGGTCCAGAATGTAATGACCGACAGCTGCCCTTCACATTATCCCCACCTAAACCATGTTGGTTCCACCTATGATGAATCGGTTCAATATTACCCCCAAACACAAGCAAAAAAGGAGGTAATGAACCCAGTTCATATATCCTTTTCTTCCTTTGAACCTCCATCCAGTTCTCTATTCTCTTTCTATAGTTACCTTTACGCCACTTAACCATATCCATTACCATCACGCCCGTGTTAAAATAACACGGACGTGCCCGTCTTGACCCGAACACCCGTGACATAACCGGGTCAGACCAGAAATTATCCGTAAAATATTTCGTAAAATTCGTATGGCAATACTCCGGAGCACCAATAACCCGATTCTTTTGTAAAGTAATATTCCACAGCTTGTGAATATCATCCACTAAAATAACATCACTGTCGAGATAAATGACCCGGTTCACTAAAGGGTCCAAAATATCACCCAAATAGTTTCTAGCGTAATTTAAAGGGTTCTCTAAGGCAACACGTATCGAACTCGATATCAAATTAATAACACTATCTTCACGAAAAATATAAACTTTAAAGCTCAAAGAAGTGAAAACGGATCTGACGAGCCGGGTCAAATCACGCGGGCTAGCCGGGTCAAATTCAGCTGCAATAAAATGAAAGAAAACATTCTCAGGACACGACGCGTGGCGCAAGACAGAATGTACGGCTGCGATTGAGCCACGTAGATATTCCAAATCAATAGTCATTGCCACATGGATAATCTCCCCACGTGAACACCCTACCCCGTTACGGTACTCTGGCGCTTCAGAGAATCCAAACAGAACAGTCCCGTCAGAGGACTGTTCTGTCTGGGCTCCTCCTGTCTCAGTATCCGTTACTGGAAAGTAACGGATACCGAAACAGGTAAAAGTTAATAAAAAGAATGATATAAAAACAATGTAAGATCGAAAACAAGACATCTTCGATCTTCTATGAATAAAAGATTTGTTATTAAAAAGATGAATAAAACATGTATGAATAGGTTGGGATTAATGTGTGTGTGTGTTTTTGAAGGTGTTTTTAGTGTGTGTGTTTGGGAGTGAAGGAAGGAAGGAAGGAGGAGAGATTGATTAAATTGGGAGAGAGTGGAGTGTGGGTAGCTTTCCCTATTCCTATCAATTACTCTTTCTCTTTATAATAAACCCAAAATACAATAAATACAATGCCCCGAAATATATTACACAATTAAATAAATTTACAGTTGTTTTTTTTATTATTTATAATAGAATATTTGTAGTTTATAATTTTGATGGTAAGTTAATAAATGTGAGGATTTTGTTTTGTGTTGTTTATTTGTACTTTTGTCTAAAATTGGACTGGGGTGTTTTTTACTTTTTATAGTTGGAAGAAAATCTTTAGGTTTTTTTTTTGTATGAATTTGAGATATATTTGTGTATGATATGCTTTGTTGTGTTTTAGTTATTTATAGGAGTAGATCGTTTAAAATGTTAAAATCAAACCGTAGATGTGGTCCTTATAAGTTTATTGTAAGTGTAAGCTTAGTCTCTATAATTATTTCGATTTGTTTTTTTGTTTCTGAACAAAGTGAGATGACGATATTCTGGTAAAATGTTGAATCGAGATGTCTAAGTCATTTCATTTTAGGCAGAGACGAAAAATAAACAGAAAATTTCAATGTAATTTGTGTATGTATTTTCAAAGCTATAGAAGTATGGTATTTGAACAACTCAGCTTTGCAATTTACTCCACCTTTTCTTTTCTTTTTCCTTTTTTTCTTTTATCAAAATTATAGAGAAGAGGATTATAAGCCATGGTTTTAGTTTTTTTGTTCTTTTTGACTAAAAATAGTTAAGATGTTTGATTTGGTATATTATTAAAAAAAAATGTTGTTTGACTCTATCAAATTTTGGGACAAAATAAAGGATTCTAATAAATGAAAACAAATTTTTTGGTTTTTATTGAATGTCATGACATATTCAATTTGAAATAAATGGAAGTTTAATTAGCAAAAAGCATTATTTTAAGGGAACTATTATGTCTGTTGTAA
Source organism: Artemisia annua (assembly GCA_014162995.1). NCBI lineage: Eukaryota > Viridiplantae > Streptophyta > Magnoliopsida > Asterales > Asteraceae > Artemisia > Artemisia annua. The sequence continues at coordinate 37,919 of LBNU01032323.1, read as the reverse complement.
AACATAAATGGTATATTATTCGACGTATTCATTAATTATATTTACTCCTATGTAAAGAGCAATAAAGCTACAACATACTATTGTATCTTAACGTGTAATCAAATTGAGACAATGACATGGATATAGCATAACAAATCCATAGTATTATGAGCAATCAATGATCTAATAAAAACTTCAGACAAAAGAACAAGGTGAAATGTCGAGGTCCGATTAATACTAAGCAACAACAAGGTGTTTTTTTTCTAAAATGTTTGACTCATAGTTTAAGCAGTTTGTTTGATATGTCATTGCATTTATTTGAATCTTCTATCTTGTTGGATCGTCTTGTTTTTGTACACAAAGAAGACTTTATTTTTATCACACAAGCTAAATTGAAACATGTTTATTTTCAATGGCGATAGGATCGATCTGACCATGTAATCATTTTTTATACAAACAAGCATACGACAAGTTAGTCATAAGAGCATATAGAATGTGATATCGTGGTTTTGTCAATAATAGATGTTCTTATGGATCTATTCTCTTTAGTATGGTCGATGGCAAATTTCGGGAAGAGAAATGATTTGGATGCCTAAAAATATGACTAATTGTATGCCTAAATTGATGTGTAAATTGTTTATTGGTTTGTGTAAAAGCGGGTCCCTCTCCAGTCACCAATAGTATACTGCCACATAGATTAGGCATACTATTAGGCATGCCAATTAGGCATGCCAATCAATGCTCGGTGGGGAAAAAGAATAAAAAGCGTTTATCCAAGCATCCAAGGCACTAGATGTTTTAATCTTATACATGCAGGTTTTTATATGGTCGATGGCAAATTTGGGGAAAAGGAATAAAAGACGTGTACCCGTACATTACAACAAAATTTTATAACGATAAATTGTTTTACTTATATTGTTGTTAAGTGTTTCTTGAAACGTTTAGTAATTGACGTTGGCAAGTCTTCATCATCATCATCCGTGATGACAACAACATCCTATCCGTTCCAGATTACGAATTAGGATTGAAATATGGATAATGATTTAGATGAATCTATAAAAAAAGAAAAAAAAATATAATATTAGATAATTTTAGAAATAACATTAGTTGTAGAAACAATATTACAACATTTATGGCAATGAGATTGAAAGTATATTAGTAATTATATTTTTTTATTATTTTGATAATTTTAAGCTCAATTATCATACTATCTTATAAAGTATTTAGGCCATCTAAAAAAAGAAATACTTAAAACTAAGCATTGCAAGTTCTTTAGCTAAAAGTACAACTAATTAAAACACATTTTCTAACATTAAATGCAATTACAAGTTCTTAAGTTTAACATACAATTAGTTAAAACAAATTTTCTAACATTAAATACAATCTTTAAATAGAAATACTTAAAATTCAACAGTACAAATTCTTAAGCTAAAAGTACAACTAATTAAAACACATTTACTAACATTAATTAATTGGTTAATAAATATAATTAATGCACTTATTAAAACACCTCTTACATAAAAATACAAATTATTAAGCATATTGTACAACCAACTTAAACACAATTCCTGCATTAAATGTCACTAATACAAAAAATATAGCATATTATACAAATATTCAAGCCCGAACGGGCAACGGGCCAAATGGGCTCGAGCCTGAACAGGCACGGGCGGCTCGAGCCCGAACAAGCATGGGCCAACGGGCTCGCGCCCGAACGGTTTACAACTCCTATCTATCACTTTTGCCTTTTGATGTTGTTAACATTTATTTTAAAGTATCTGCCGCTGCAACGCGCGAGTTCCCTGCTATACACTTTATACGCAGTAAAGATAGACATTAACTATTGGTAATTTATCACATGACTTGAACCTATTTATCATCTTAATATATTTTAAGGTATCTGCCGCTGCAACGTGCGAGTACTCTACTATACACTTTATACGCAGTAAAGACAGACATTAACAATTGGTAATTTATCACATGACTTGAACCTATTTATCATCTTAACTAATCATGTACGTGTTCACCTGATAATGTATTTGATTTAACTCGTGGATACTATCATATTGTTATGATTAGAAAATGAGTTACAATGACACAACTGTTATGTCTTTATTTAGTTATATAGAAAATACACGTTACCAAAGATCGTGGAAGGAAAATTATAGGCTCAAAACTCAACTTTTAAGAAGTAAACAAAGCAAAAGTTTTAGTGTATATATGTGTGCTATGTGTTTGTTGTACAAGTAATAACTGATAAACAATATAAATTGATGGTTGAGATGTACATATCAGTGACGCATTCCAAATCATCAATTCCACATTTTATTTTAGTGATTTCTTTCCACGTATGGAACTACGTTTTTGTCTCATTGATATATGTCCCGACCACCATTAATAATAAGATTGTATTTTATTTTTATTTAACATCATATATAAGGACTCTTTATTATCACAATCAAACTAATGATCGATGATATTGATCACATGATAAATGGCAAATAAGAAGTCGGCAAAAAGTGTTTGACGTATTGAACGGTACATATTGAGTGTTCAATGATGTGCTGAAATGAACGGTACATATTGAGTGTTCGAACTTATATCTTTGACAACCTTAACTAGCGGGCAGTAGGTTTTACTTCCGCAAACATGATGGATGTTTTTCTTTTTTTGAGCGAGACTTCATTATAAATAATATAGCAAAAAGCTAAAGAATACAAGGATTACAACGTGTGGATGTTAAATGTTAGTGCACCTCAATGGTCCTTGATGTTATTTCGTTTCTACATTATTAGAGTTGCATTGGCGTTGTACCAAAGAGATACTCGGTTGTGATCATAACAACTACTTTTTGGGTTCACCACCGGTCTTGGACTCTTCGTTAAGCTAGACGCACGTAGTCTACAGATGAGCTATTTTAAGTGACTCTTTTGGGTGAGTTTAGTTCGAAATTTTTTATTTATTTTCTATTTTAAATTTTATAAAAAGCTAATCACACGCGGTTGATGAACCTAGTGTAATGGCCATATCACGCGTGATGGTGCCTGATGGTGGTGCATCACCTTCCACTACGCCTAGTCTTATTCTCAAGTCAAACTGATGCATCAAACCATGATTACACAATGTCACACTCTTTAATTGCAAAGTAACACATAACAGACCAAAAGCTACACGACTTATTGTACCATTTGTTTTCCTAGCTTATGCAATACATTATTTTAACTTCACAACTCACATAAATCTTACTAGAACAATGTAACAGCATCACCTCTAGAAAACTTATAATGCATGACCAAAAAAATACTCATTTACGTAAGAAAAACAAAATAATTTTATGGATAACCCCTTTATTTTGTTGTACGTAATAAATAACTGCGAAATAGGAAGAGCCAGAGCCAGGTTGAAACATAATGGTGCCAGCTGTGTATAAAGAAAAGTTGCTTGTCTTTTTGGGTTCAATTATATGAAATTACTAAATCCAGAAAGAAATGAGGTTCAAAAACAGGTAAATTACGCATAAGAAGTTATATGACCACATGGTTTATAGACATTTGAACTCTGGACAAAGAGTTTTATGGCCAGATGAAGTTTGAAGAATGTGATATTGATGGCTGAAATATTACCTGTCACCGCACCTCTTATTGTGGGACCCACCTTGCCACTTGCCACGTGCGCTGTTGTACGACACCTCATCGGCTAACATAAAATCTCATCCATGGTCAATGAAATCAAACATACCGAATTACCGATGATTAAGTAGGGTTAAATTTTTTTACACGATTAAGTAAACATGTTGGGTTAGCAGAGACGGAGACACTGGGGAGCTAGGGGGTGCTCGGCCCCCTCCAACACGCCCAATCGCTTTGCTATTTATCTTATAAAATTTAAGCCTATGACCCAACTATAAGCAAATGACCCCCTTAACCTTTAGATGTCAAAAGAATTAAGAGAAGCTTGATGCCGCTTCATGCCCAATGTTTTCATCTAATATTTTTTTTATTAGTTATCAATGTGTTTTCTTTTCGAAATTTTAAGTTTGTAACCTGACGTATGTGATCATTAGAACATACTGTTTGAAGTTTTAGTTAAATTACTTTGTTAGCTTGAGAAAAATCAATGTTGCAAAAATCGTGAATCGGTAGTCGGGCGGTCGACCACCCTGCAGCGATTAATCGGCCAAGGCGGGATTAATCAGTGATTAATCGGATTGGCATTTCCTGCATGTTTTGGGTATTTCTAGAGAACAAACTAAAGATTTTAACTGATTTCAAGCCTACTATGTTCCAAACCTCAATAAAAGGCTCTAATTCTGATTATGAGGCTCATTGTGCGTTATAAATGAAATAAACAATCCCGAAATTAAGTAGAATGCCTAAATTTTATTTTTTAAAATTTGACCGATTCGGCCGACTCGGCCGATTTTTGGCCGATTCAGCCGAATTTTGGCTGATTCGGCCGATTTTTGACCAATTCGGCCGATTTTTGACCGATTTTTTCTGATTTTTTTTGCCTAGGCCGATTTTTTCACCGATTTTCAGTGCATGACCGATTAACGATTAATCGGCCGATTCGGCCGATTTTTGCAACATTGAGAAAAATAATTTGGCCCCCCTTATTCCTAATTTCTGGCTCCGTTTCTGTGGGATAGGATTGGGTTAATATAAACCCACCGCCCCATGAACCGAACTCGTCAACCCGGATACGACACAAATTAATGCCCCTAATTTTGCGTTACAAATAATATGAGAAACATAGTGTTCATGCTGATTCATTTACTGTCTTGTTCCGAAATTGTTCGCACGGTTAGATAGTGTAACTATTTTTTACCAAAATTATTTTTCTTGAAACCAACATTGGCACCTTTTAACTGACCCCAAAATTGCAGCTCGTAAAATTTAAACTTCAATTTCAACCAAAAAGTTTCAACCACACATCGCTATATTTTCTTGCAATTGCTTGACTAATCCATTGATTGACTCGCAACACTAAACCCATTCTTTGAATTTGTATTTGTGAAACGTGATATATTAATTAATTGATTAATTCATAATGTCTCAATACTTATATTTTAACATATGGTTTGGTCTCAAACTATACTACTGCTAATATAATATAAAGAGAAATGTTACATGGATCTAAAAATAGACATAATTGTGGACCTAAAAACACGTGACATCATCCTGATGGCTGCAGACAGGGACCCACTTATTTTACAACCCATCAGGATCATGCCACATGTATTTAGGTCCACTTTTATGTCTATTTTTATGTCTATGTATCATTTCTCTAATATAAATACTAATTCAAGGCTAATACTAATAAGTTCACTAAAAGCCCTCAGCAGTTGAAGCGGGCTGGGAACAAACACTCAAACTGTTCCGAAACTCAACAAATAAAACAAGACCATTGGTAGACTGTAGATGCGCCAATGATGTGTTGTAGATTCACTAATAATATGCTTTCTGACATTAAAATTTTCACATCGATTCTTAAATAAGTATCAATAAAATACGACCATTGGTAGACCGTAGATGCACCAATGATGTACTTGTAGATTCAATAATGATATGCTTTCTGACATCAAAATTTTCACATTGATTCTTAAATAAGTATCAATAAGGCGGCATAATTATCCTTGTCCACATCAAGTTTTAAGAAGAATGAGATTGATAATAGAGTTAACAGGATAGAGTTCGTCATTATGAACAAATGTTTGATGAGTCAAGCTTACAAGTCGAAGAAGGTAAGGTTTAAGAAAAAGCAGTCGACTACTAGTGTCGACATTAAAGAGTGTTAAAGAGGAAGCAAGAGGAAGCAAAACAGTCCACTATTAGTGTCGACTTAGAGAAATAAAAGTAAACAATTTATCGACTTCGCCCTAAACTCCAAATGCATATCCGAATTAAGGATTTAATAATACCACCGAATAATCCCATGACCAACTATCTTCCAAAACACTATTCTATCTAAAACTAAAAACAATATTCAAACCAAAAGCAAAAGATCCTTCGATACCAAATTCTTTTTTTCTTTTTCTTTCAGAACGGCTAAACGAACCTAGCTCGGGTATCATGTAAGACGCGATATATTGATTAATTGATTCATCCATAATGTAAGATTACATACATCCCAATACATACATTCTAAGGGTGTGTTTGGTATGGGTATTTGAGAATGGAGTTCTGAGTTTCATACCGATTAATGGTGTTTGGTTAGTGAGTTCAGGAATAAAATGGGTATATCATAATCATAGACTAATTACTCACCAATTTGATATCTATGAAATCCATTCCGTTGGTCCCCCACTTTTCCACTACAAAATTCAAATATTTATATATATTTTTTTATACCATATTTTGTCATCTAAATATAAACAATCGTAATGATACAATTTTTCATATCCATTGTTATTCTACACCATCTCAAACCCAATACCCATTGTGATTTCTAGCAACAAACCAAACAGCACCTACATTTGGATTTGGTCTCAAACTATACTATTGCTAATCTAATACAAATACTAATTCTAAGTATAATACTATAAATCCACTAACGATATTGAGCTAACACTCAAATGAACTTTTGTATAATTACTTATAGCATTACAATTTACAAGACGTTTAACACCTAAAATAACATCCTCTTACCATTGGTCGGTGGAGCAAGACGTTTTCCACGCTTAACAACATGCTCAACACTATTTTATACCTTATTTGAGCAATAACATAAAACATTTCACCAGTTTGAATTTGACTTTATATTTATTTCGCACATGGTTAGGATATGTGTCATAATTTATTATATTTAGGATAAGTGTTGGAGTTGTATTAGACAAGTGTCATTATTTTTTTTTATCTTTTATTCGACTTGTGATACAAGTTAGGGTTTATTTTGTATTTATACCGCGTCAGTATAAATGAATTAATTAAGCTTTGTCAAATAAAATATATCGGGTCTTCTTTTCTTCTTTTCTGACAGAGCTCACATCACCCTTGAAGGAATGCTATTATCAATACTACCTTAACGGGTCGTATCAATTGGTGCTTTAATTGAGAGTCCTCGTTAAGAGGGCTACCAAATTAGGATTAAAAAAAAAAAAAAAGAAAAAAGAAAAAAAAAATGTTGTTCATTAATCACTATTCACGAGTTACTGTTCATGACATCGGGCAGCGGCGATCGGGACACACTATCTAAGCTCTTGCAAATGGGTATGGTGGTCGAATATTAAAGTAAGTTTGAGCTACTTATAAATCAAGTAACGGGGATCTATAGAAACTTACTTAAATCGTTTTATATATCTGGCCTTAAACCGGCTATACAATGTGCACTCCTAAGGTCAAACCCCACAACTTTAGGCGAAACTTTTTTCATTAGCCTGTGCAACAAAAGCACGTTTTGAGGACCAGCGGTCGCCTTCTTTCAACAATAAAACAAGTAGAAACAACAGCGGACTGCAAAACCAAAACTTGACAACGTCACGTTTTACTATGCCGCGTTAGGAACCTGCTGACGAGGCTGTATTTGTGAAGGTGTTAGTGGATGGTAAACAAGATGACGCGAAAGTGGTGAAAGTGGTAGGTGTGGCCGATGAGCAAAACAATGACGAGCCAAACGTGTTGGAAGTTAAAGGGGTTATAGGTGTTGGGGTAAATGAAAATAACAAAGGGGTTGAAGCGTAACTTATCCTAAATATAATAAATTATGACACATATCCTAACCATGTACATATCATCTTTTTCTATTTATTCCGCACATGGTTAGGATATGTCTTTTTGGGTTCAATTATACTTTGTTTATACTCTACATGTTCTTATTCCGTTTTTAAAGCGTCTTAATGACAAATTACATAAAGAAGAAAAAGATGGAGGCTGCAATTCAAATAAGATTATGGGATCCCGGAATTAAAAGTGCTTTTCAAGACAGCACCTTAAGGGCAAGGTGGTTTTGAAGGAGTGAGGAATGATATGCCTGTGGATATGCACAGGGACTTCGTGGTGAGTCGGGATAGCAATCATACTTATCAGTTGTTTAGGGTATGTATTTAGGATAAGTATTTATTATGTTTTAGGATAAGTCTTGTGTTTGTGTGAGTTATCACGTAACTAGTATTTAAGGTCGTGTCATTAATGTATAGTAATCAATCAAGTTTAACGATCAAATATCTCTCATTCTTCTCTTCTACTTTTCTGACGGAACTCACATCACGCTTAAAAGAGTACTACTATCGATACTACCTTAATAGGTCATATCACTATTTTTTAACAGCAATCACAGTTTATGGAAATGCAACAAAATTCATTTATTGGGTTAACACAATATTTTATTGTTGATATTCATAATCATAATTATTTTGTTAGTTTGTCTACCAACTAAATACGATCCATTCACTGATTTCATACGGAAAACCTTATACTTATTTTCATGCAATAGGCACTCGATTCTAACCAATAGCGCATGTATTTATTTTTCTCACACTATTATTATATTATACCGCATTAGTAAAATAAAATACCGCTGAGGATTATATTATTGGGTATGGACTGTGGGCAAAGCACAATATTCTAAATACCCAACTTGTGTATAAAAATATGTTAGTTAAAAATGGTTATAGTAATTTATATAATCTCTAAAGCATCATTTCATAAAAATATAATAGAATTGAGATGTGGGCGGTTTTGAAGTTGCAAAAAGGTTATAAGTTGCAATTTTTCTAAGTTTGTGGTATGCTACAGTTACCGATTGATACTATTTATTTATATTTTGTAGTTTTTTTTTTGGTATTATTTACAGTTTTAAGAACCCGTTAGAAAAATAATGCATGTGAGTCTACGACCACTCAATTTAAATATCTAGTTCTGAATTAAGTGTAGTAAAAAGTACACTGAAAAGTGAGAACTATTGGACTTTTTCCTCAAATTGTGCTCGTTACTTATCATACCGAACATAAAAAAGAAATTCAAATTGTAGATACATAGTTCTTTCATTCTAAAGTTATTGTTCACATTTTTTCTTGATTTGTTTTAAATTAATAGTCCATTTCTAAAATATATAAGAAAGTTAGATCATGTTTACGATATTACCTTAGTTATTATTACAAAACTTTAAAAAAAAAGTTAGTAATTAGTTACGGGTAAAGCTTTTATTTTGCAAAAATTAAGAGACAGTAGAGTAAGAGATATGAAGTATTTGTTAGAACTCAAAAGAATACACCTTACAGATTCACATTAGAGGATTAATGTGAGTTATATACATTTGAATCAAGCATTAATTTTTACTTCTTAAAAAAAATCATGTTACACCAAAATCGGACCGACAAGTCTCATTCCCATGTAATTTTTTTTATACGCTTGCATGTTGTACGTGTTTGGATTTTGTAAGGTGGCCTGAGGGGGAGAAGGCAACGATGAGACGTTGATCCATCTTGTGAAGGCTAAGAAGAAGTGCCGAAACTCGAAAAAGCTAGCTAGACGAGAACGGTGAAACACTCATTTCATTAGTGATTGAATATGTACATGCTTACAACAAATAGTTCAACAGCCAATGCGTAACATTTGTGCTAAACTGTTAATCCTAACACAAAAGATTTAAAACCCAAATATTGTACTTTTTAGAAGAAAAAAAATGCAAGTTGTTTTGATAACGAGCCAGTCGATTTGCATTGAATAGTACACCCGTGACAACACAACACGGATTACGACATCAAATGTTATGTACCTGTGAAAAAAGGCCCACGGATTCTCTGTTGGACCTACTAATTAAAGCAACCATTTTAACCTACTACTTCCTTTGCCCCCACTTCTAGGATTCCTTTCTACACTAAACTTCAAACATTATGTTTTAATACCAGTGTTTTGAAACCCGGGTCGACCCGGCCGGGTTAACCGGTTCGATCAGTTCCGGTCAAAAAATCTTGGTTTCTAAAATCGGGTTAACCGGTTAGACCCGCCGGGTTTTGAGTGACCCGGGTCAACCCGGCCGGGTTTCGTTTTTTCAAATTTTTTTTAATAAAAACCCGGGTTGACTCGGTGGTCGAACTGGTTGACTCGGTCGAAAAAATTAAAAAATAATAAATTGAAACCGGGTTGACCCGGTGCCCGATGACTTGACCGGGTCGATTTTGAACCCGGTTTTCAAAATATTGATTAATACTCCATCCATTTCAAAATTATTGTGCCCCGAAAAAAAAAACACAGTTTAAAAAAAACATAATTATTAATACTTTTCTTCTCTTACTTTTTGCAGAATAACAGTTTTACCCTTAACTAATTAATTAACGTTTTCTTTAAATTTTGTAGTATTAACTTCAACCAAAAATATTATGGTAGATCCGATCAAACTTCCCTATCTGTTTTAGTAGTGCACAATTAAATTGGACAAAAAAAAAAGGGCAAATTGCACAAAAGTGTATCCAACTTATGCTCAATTTCAATTTAAGGTACTCTACTTTTTTTTCTTCAATTTAGTGTACTCAACTTTTTTTTATTGCAATGTAAGACATATAACGGATTTCCCAGTTATCTTATAATGAAAAAATTACATGTTTTGTCCCTATAGTTTATTCCAAATAACACTCGTAGTCCCTGTTTCATTTTAATTACGCCAGACATACGTTTTAGTCCGTTTTTATACGTTTTGTTCATTTTTATACATTTTTAACAGTTCTTTTACGTTTTCGACCTTTTTTTTTACGTTTTCGACCGTTTTTTACGCATTCGTCCGTTTTTTACGTTTTCAACCGTTTTCTTAAGTTTTCGTCCGTTTTCTTCAGTTTTCGTCCGCTTTTTTACGTTTTCGTCCGTTTATTATGTTTTCAACTTTTTTTTACATCTTCGTCCATTTTCTTTACGTTTTCGTCTGTTTTTTACGTTTTCGTCCACTTTTTTATCATTTTCATCCGTGTTTATGTTTTCGTCTGTTTCACGTTTTCGTCCCATTTTATATTTTCGCCCGTTTTCTTACGTTTTCGACTATTTTCTTACATTTTTCCCGCTTTTTACGTTTTCGTTCGCTTTTTTACACTTTCGTCCATTTTTTGCGCTTTTGTCTTCTTTTTTTACGTTTCGTATGTTTTTTTACATTTTCATTTGTTTTTTGCGTTTCCGTTTGTTTTTTTTACGTTTCCGTTTGTTTTTTTACGTTTACGCCCATTTCATTACGTTTTTGTCCATTTTTTACGCATTCGTCCGTTTTTTACATTTTCGTCCATTTCTTTACGTTTTCATCTGTTTTTTTACGCTTTCGTCTGTTTTTTTGCGTTTTTCGTCTGCTTTTTTATGTTTTCGTTTACTTTTAACGTTTCGTCAATTTCTTTATGTTTTCGCCTGTTTTCTTGCGTTTTCGACCTTTTTTTACGTTTTCATCCTGTTTTACGTTTTAGTCCATTTTTATACATTTTCATCAGTTTTTATACGAACGATAACAGGTAAAAAATAAAAACGTAAAAAAACATGCGAAAACGTAATAAAACGCAAAAAAAAGGACAAAAACTTAAAGAAACGAACAAAAATGTAAAAAAGCTGGTGAAAACGTAAGAAAACGGATGAAAACGCAAAAAACTGATGGAAATGTAAAAAACGGGCGAAAACATAAAAAAATAGACGAAAACGTAAAAAACAGACGGAAACGTAAAAAATCATACGAAAATGTTTAAACATGGAGGAAAACGTAAAAAAAAGAACGAAAACGTAAAAAAGCTGACGAAAACGTAAGAAAACGGGCAAAAATGTAAGAAAACAGACGAAAATGCAAAAAACGTAAAAAAACAGACGAAAATTTTGAAAAACAGACGGAAACGTAAAAAATGAACGAAAATATTAAAACATGGACGAAAACGTAAAAAACAGACAAAAACGTAAAAAGATAACGAAAATACATAAAAAAGACGAAAACGTAAAAAAACGGACGAAAACTTAATAAAGCGGACGAAAACTGAAGAAAACGGGCGAAAACTGAAGAAAACGGACGAAAACGTAAAAAAACGGTCGAAAACGTTAAAAAATTTATGAAAGTGTATAAAATGGACAAAATGTATGAAAACGTATAAAAACTGATGAAAACGTATGTCTTGCATAATTAAAATGAAATAGGGACTACAAGTGTTATTTGGGAAAAACTATAGGGGTGAAACTTGTAATTTTTCTTCATTATAAGATAACTGGGAAATACGTTATATGTCTTACATTGCAATAAAAAATAAGTTGAGTACACTAAATTGAAGAAAAAAAAGTATAGTACCTTAAATTGCAATTGAGCATAAGTTGGATACACTTTTGTGCAATTTGCCCAAAAAAAATGGACTATTAATTTGGGTTCCGTCTAAATTTATTAGTCTATTTTCAAATTGCATGTAATTTAATAAATTTTCACTAACTACACTTTTTACTAATCAAATATCATATCTACCCATTAAAATTCTTTTTTGATTTGCAAGAATATTATTTTGAGACTGATTCTCTTACAATCTTGGCAGAAGTTAGACTGTGACACATTCGATTTTTATCTGCACGCATCTATTCTAGTTGTATATAAATTACTTGATGCTTATTCTGCTTGTACATCGATGTGCAGAAGTTACTTTCCAAACTCGATCGGCTTATATATCCATCACGTGAGAGCAAAGATCAAACAATGTCGAATAGCGAAATGAGATGTGTGTAAAATTGGTCCACTACGGGGTGGTTGAAAACCAGAGTAAATCACAAGAGATGTGTTTGTGTGCCATTGGTGCAAGCACACACCCACTCACCCAACCAACTAAACATTTACACGCCTTGCTATATCATATTCAATCGCCCTCAAAACTAAATAGACTCGCAGAGATATGGATCATGTCCACACTTAATTTGCGAAAGATTAAACCAAGCCCTAATCTCTCCTGAGCTAAATAGACTCGGAGACACAAGTACAGAGTTGTCACACCAATCTTCTATCAAACTCCAATAAAATGCCAGCATGTTACTTGCACCGTATAAAACAACATGCCAAAGACCAATTTGTAAAAATCAGATCTAGACATAATTTTCCAACTTTACAGTCCTTGTTTCGTGTAGATTTAGACCTTACACTTGGAAAAGCTCCTTTTGGTCGACTTTTATACAAAAGAACACAAGTACCAATCCACAAGTCATTTTCACAAAATATCTGGACTACTCACCAACTCATAGGGAAAACCTTTAATCATGCAACTTAAACGGTCTTAAGTCACTCTTAACATTTCACAATGAATAATACAAAAGCTGAATTATGATGGTATAAAATCAATCACACAAAATATGATCTCCGTTTTGCCATATAGTTTACCGGTTGCTTATAACTCACAACAATATCAGATATATATGCTGATGACCAGCAAAAAGCATAAGAAGATAACATTCTTCACATAAACAATGCATTTTACAAGTGAAACCGTCAAGGTATATAAACTCCAGGAACATAAAAGGCAGCAGCATCTGATACTTTGCCTAAAAGAATCATATCAAAACTTTCTTTTGCCATGAAAGCGACCAGAAAAACCATGTAAAGTAAAGCAAAACAGCATTAAAATATGTTATTTGTTCGGTCTCTCTGTTCTCATTATTTGTCTGGTGCGTGGAGAGCAGAGAAGAGGTGAGTAGGGAGGCTGTGATTTAGCTTTGTGATCATGGAAGTGTAGCTCTGAGTTCTTTCCTGTCTGCTCCAAATGACTGCACGACATAATTAACAAGTTTGATTACAAAACAGTAGTTGTACACTTATATAGGGTTATTTTTTTTGGGTAACCATGGTTTCCGACCTTATGGCCGACTAATCCATGGGTTAGAATACAGGAGGCCCAAAATTATTGATGAACTGAAGCGACAAACTAACAGAAGTGAGAAAAGAGAAATACCTCAACCCCATATCCTTTACGGTAAACGTTGGTGAACAGTTCAGACTCATCTGGCATTGGGCTTTCCTGTAATTTCAGAAAAACGATAGTCGTAAGACAATGAGACAGTAATATTTGTATGTTAAACCCATGAAGTGAAAGGTGTGTAATTCAAGAAATGCTTTTATAATACATCAGTTGTGGGTTACTATTCAGACCACCATCCACAGATGGTTAAAGCTTCCTGAATAAGTAAAAATAGAGTTTTAAGAAGCTTGTTTACCTTTGCCTTAGCAATGGCTTCATCAACTTGTTTTCTAGCTAGTTTCTCAATATCCTGAAAAGAATACAAAACATTCCATCAACTCGTTGACAAACAATAACCAATTAACATTGTCATGTTATATATGAAGTGACAACAAAACGGAGATAGAACCCACAAAATGAAAGATTTAAGAGTGAAGAATAACTATGACAACAGATAGATAAACGAAATAAAGTATCACCTTGAGCTCCTTTTCAGTGGCTAGATCATGAGCCAGAATCAACTTCCTTATTCTTTCAATAGGATCACGTTCCTGCAAATGGCAAAGTAGAAATCATTAACAGGTGGTAGTTAAGATTCAAAGTTTAACAGATATGTAAGAGATCAACCAACCTGTCTGACACCACTAATCTCATCACGAGTACGGTAGGTGCTACCAGGATCAGACATAGAGTGACCATGGTACCTGTAGGTGTCCATTTCCAGAATCTGAACATATCCATCAAGAAGACAAAAAGTTAACCCAATGTGATCATTATTAAATGGTGCTTACATGGATAATACTGTGATGTTTAACATGCTTGTATTACACTGTAAGAGGGTTCTAAAACATATATTTCACATAATATGACTTGATGAGTGTTCTATACATGAACCAAAATAGTAATAACCAGTGAAGAGAGAAAAACAGAGAAGAACAAAGAACCACAGATAACTTTCTCAGAGAATGACATGCCACAGCCTATGACTCAATGACTGTTCAGTTGTGACCAATAAAAATGAGATGCAGTTTCTGTTTAAGGTTGTAGTTTTTCATGAAAGCAAGACCAAAACTTAGACTACTCACAATAGGCCCATTCTTCAAAGCATGTTCCTTTGCAAATTTGCAAGCTTGTTTGACAGCAAAGGCATCCATACCATCAACCTGCAAAAGGGTATGAATTAGTAAACACCAGCAAGACTTGAAATTCATACTTGTAAAATAGATAACTGTAGCTTTTATCATAGCATAGTAGACCATATATAGAGCATAGGCAAAATAAAAAGTGCGTATTTTCCATGTTTTACAAAGATGGATATCACATAAAGAAATAGAGCCATTACTACATCACACAAAAATGTGGGAAATGCATATTTTTGAGGCCTAAATTAACATAGTAAAATAAACTGGAGGATTTCGACTAGATGAACAACAAACTCCTCAACTGTGTCAAGACTCAAGAGTATTGTCAACATTTCATGGCAAGGAAATAGTACACTATATAGAGTATAGACTAAGGGGGTGTTTACTAAATTAAGTGATTAGCTATAAAGCTCTTAATTAGCCTCTTATAGGGGAGAGTTTAGTTTTAATGAGTCTCCCAATCAAGAGAAGTAAGGATTTTGGGCCCACAATTCTCTCCACTAAAAGAAAAGTAAACACCCCCTAAGACAACAGGATGAAACAATGTGTGCTTAGAGGCATTGAGATGATCTCAGCAACCTTGCATTATCACACGATAGGTCTCAAACTGTAGATTTCAAAAGCTTGTACATGCACATTTTTTAAACCATTATATAACATGTTATTGAGTGATTGAATGTGTGTATGAGGAAACATTTAGAGTTGCATCACTCCAAAGATAGATGTGAAAAAACAGGAGCAATGCAGTCAAAATAACTAGAGTATTCTACTATTCTTAAAAGAAGTTATGTACATGCNAAAATTCCCGCATTAAATGTCACTAATACAAATAATAAAATAAATATTCAAGCCCGAACGAGCAACGGGCCAAATGGGCTCGAGCCCGAACGGGCACGGGCCAAACGGGCTCGAGCCTGAACGGACACGAGCCAACGGGCTCGAGCCCGAACGGACACGAGCTAAACGAAAATTTTGATATCCGTAAATTTATTGTCAAAAAGAACAAAATGAACGAAAATATATGATTCACCGGAAAATTTTATTTCAGGGTACCCGCAGCTGCAACGCGCGGGGACCCTGCTAGTACACTTATATAGGTTTATTTTTTTTGGGTAACCATGGTTTCCAACCTTTTGGCCGACTAATCCACGAGTTAGAATACAGGAGGCCCAAAATTATTGATGAACTGAAGAGACAAACTAACAGAAGTGATAAAAGAGAAATACCTCAACCCCATATCCTTTACGGTAAACGTTGGTGAACAGTTCAGACTCATCTGGCATTGGGCTTTCCTGTAATTTCAGAAAAACAATAGTCATAAGATAATGAGACAGTAATGTTTGTATGTTAAACCCATGAAGCGAAAGGTGTGTAATTCAAGAAATGCTTTTATAATACATCACTTGTGAGTTACTATTCAGACCACCATCCACAGATGGTTAAAGCTTCCTGAATAAGTAAAAATAGAGTTTTAAGAGGCTTGTTTACCTTTGCTTTAGCAATGGCTTCATCAACTTGTTTTCTAGCTTGTTTCTCAATATCCTGAAAAGAATACAAAACATTCCATCAACTCGTTGACAAACAATAACCAATTAACATTGTCATGTTATATATGAAGTGACAACAAAACGGAGATGGAACCCACAAAATGAAAGATTTATGAGTGAAGAATAACTATGCCAACAGATAGATAAACGAAACAGAGTATCACCTTGAGCTCTTTTTCAGTGGCTAGATCATGAGCCAGAATCAACTTCCTTATTCTTTCAATAGGATCACGTTCCTGCAAGATGCAAGAAATTTCAACAACGATTTTTCACCCAAATATTAAAACCAAAGACCGTATACATAGTATAACTTAGTTAATTAACTTGACATGTAAATTTCCCACCCAAAGAACTCATACTAAAATAAATTAAACAAAAAAGACAAGTCCTTACAAACTGCTCCAAATATGTCTTGGAAGGTACTCAAAACACATTTCGATGTATACATAATTTATTTTAAAGTCTAACATGGTGGACTTATCATATCCAGAATACAATCCCCAAATAACTAGATACTTCTCCAGATCTCTTGTACACCAAGTACACCAACTGATCCAAAAACAATACATACACCCACAAGGTTTAAGATCTTATATAGTTCTATCACATATCTAACTAGCTAAACTACAATAATCACATCTTAAGCCTCTAAATGATACCTAGAACCAAACAGAAAACACAATCAATCATAAACTTAAAGTCCTTTAAGTAATAGAAGTCCATACAAACTCAATCAAGTATGTCTTAGAAAGTACTCAAAACAGATTACCCTTTTTTCTCTAAACTGTTTAACTTGCTAACATGGCACGCTTATCATGCCTAGCATTCAATACCAAAGTAATCAAAAACTTCTTCTATACTCCAATACACATTCTTATCTAACTAGCTAAACTACAATAATCACATCTTAAGCCTCTAAATGATACCTAGAACCAAACAGAAAACACAATCAATCATAAACTTAAAGTCCTTTAAGTAATAGAAGTCCATACAAACTCAATCAAGTATGTCTTAGAAAGTACTCAAAACAGATTACCCTTTTTTCTCTAAACTGTTTAACTTGCTAACATGGCACGCTTATCATGCCTAGCATTCAATACCAAAGTAATCAAAAACTTCTTCTATACTCCAATACACATTCTTATCAGATTACCCATGATGGGGACAAGATTTTGGTGCAAATGCCAGATTTTTAGTTTTCACTACGGCGTACCACCAACATGACGCATGTTAGTTGTTACGCCGTTGAGCTCTCGAATAAGGATTAGTTCCGCTTCAAGTTGTTACGCCATAGAGGCTTCGACTGCAGTTTTTACTTTTATGTTTTTTGTTTTTTCAGGAAAGTGCAAGGGTGTGTTTTAGAACATTTTTAAATCTAATTAGGTTTCTTTTTCTCCAAGCCAACTATACTTATAAATATAGGGCTTGCTTTCATTGTTTATTATTCTTGATTATTTCAAAAATTGTGTTCTAGAGTTATTCTCTTGTTAGGGTTTTATTCCCCGGAGGGCAGAGGTTTTATCCTCATTATCAACCCTTGAATCAGGCCATCAGGGTTACAAAAAATCGCTTAACAAATCAAATCTTCAACTCTCTAATTCATCTTAATAACTACCACCAATAGTTTCACATAACTTGATACTTATGTACTCCAAGCCAACCAACTGATCCAACAGTATACATCCACATGTTTAACATTATCCATTACACATATAACTAGCTTAACCATAACCACATTTCTAGAATTTCCAAAATAGCGAAACACTTCTTCTATACTCCTATACATCAATCATACAGTATATAAATAACTAGCTAAACTACAATATCACATTTCACAATACAAATTCTTAACTTGCTACCTTACTGAGCTTATTATATTAAACTGCACGCCCAAATAACACTTCTCATATACACCAACACACATCCTCACACCCACATCTTTAACACCCTCCATTATACATAACTAACTAAACTTCAGCAAACAAGGTCTTAGCTCTTATAAATCATATTTGATCAATACACAAAACACAACCGCACAAACACTTCTTATATCCTCAAATAAATCAAACACCAATCAATACACATAACTTACTAAACCACAACAAATCAGATCTTTAACTCTCTAATTCATCTTAATAACTACCACCAATAATTTCACATAACCGGGTACTTCTTCTATACTCCAAGCCAAGCCAAACAACTGGTCCAACAGTACATCCACATGTTTAACTTCCTCCATTACATATTAATAACGAGCTAAACCACCAAAAATCACATTTCACTATATAGATTCTAGAACTAATTCCAATATAAAAATACACTTCTTCTACACTCCAATACGCACTCTCACGTCCACAAATTCAACACCCTCCACTATAACTATCATCAAATCCACATATTTAACAAGTCAGAAAGTAAGGTAAAACGTTACACTATTTTCTGTAATTCCATATCAAAACAACCAAATACTTCTTAAAAACTACAATAATCACATATTTAACAATTTCATAAAACCGAACAAAAACCACAATCATCAATAGTTAAAAAAAGAACATCCGCCTTACAGTGATTATTCTCGCAAACAAGAATGGCAGGCAAATCCCAAAGCGCAGCCATATTCAAGGCCTCAAACAACTGCCCTTGATTCGCAGCCCCATCACCATACATAGCAAAAGTCACACTCTCATCCTTCTTATACTTTTGCGCGAACGCCAAACCGCACCCTAACGGCACTTGGGCACCCACAATCCCATGCCCCCCATAAAACCCAGCATCCTTTTTATAAAAATGCATAGACCCCCCTTTCCCGCGCGAACACCCGTCCTGCCTCCCCATCAATTCCGCAAAACTCTCCAACAAACTCCCCCCGCGCCCTAGAAAAATACAATGGTCTCTGTACGCAGTTATAATACAATCCTTTTTGGTTATAGCTGATTCCATACCGATACACACGGCTTCCTGACCGTCGTATAGATGGCAGAAGCCGCGAATGAGCTTGGACTTGTATAACGAGTCTGCGGCGATCTCCATACGGCGCATTAAGGACATGTCGGTGAAGAAGGTCATGAGTTCGGAGGGGGTGGTGGTGATGGATCGGGAGGGGGGGTCGCAGTTGTGGCCGGTGAATGGGACGGAGGTTTCGACGGTGATTGGGGTGGAGTTGTCGGTGGAGTAGGGGCGGCGCGTGAGGAGGGATGTGGTGGTGGTGAGGGGTTTGAGGAGGGAGGTGGTGGTGCGGCGCGTGAGTGACATGGTGGTGGCTGGTCGCTGGATCGAAAGGTTGTGTTAGGTTTTGTTTGGGGAAGGGGTGGAATAAAATGAAAATGGAAAACGAAATGAAATGAATAAATATTTGGGATGGGATTTTTATAGTAAGTAAAGTAAAGTGGGATTTGTATTGTTGGTTGATTGATGGGATGAATATTGAGAATTTGGGATTGAATAGTAGAGTATTTGTTGGTGGGATATGGTAATTGGTGGTTTAATTACGGCCCACTACTGGTCGAATATGTCGATACTTTTCCCTTAATTTTTATTTTTTTACTCTACAATCTTTGTTACCAAGATAAAGTGGTAAACTTTTTTCTATTCTTTAAAAGAAAAGTATATACTTAAGCTAATGATTTGCACATTTTAAACTTTTTTCTATTCCATTCTTTGCTTTTAAAGGTAATTAATTAAACTACGATACTTTAGCTCAAACCATCAATATTGAAGTGTGTGCAGTCGGTGACTTTATTGTTTTTTTATATTTCTTTATTCACATATTGTAAATTTTGTCAAACTCATGATTTTTGTCTTTTTTTTTTTTTTTTTTTTTTTTCAAAATGAACCTGGTAACTTCATAGTTTTTCTATTTCTTTTTTGTACCCGGTGACTATAAGTTCTAGGTCCGCTTTTTTATGTGCTTAGATCCCTTCAATGAGAAAAGATCACCATAACCGCTTTAGGTTTGTTTGCGTCTGACATAACTCGAGTTTAAAACTTATGACTTAATTTGTAACTATAGCCGAAACTTCTTGCCAACCAAGCCAACTCTAACAAGTGTAATTCGTATGTTTTTATCTTAGAAAGATTTATGGATTAAAACAGCACTAACAATACATGAAATGCTGACTAGACCTACCTACAGTAAAACATATATAAATTAATACTCGATAAATTAATAACCTCGATAAAATTAATAATTTGTCCGGTCCTAACTTGGTACCAGTAAATTTGGACCTCAATCGATAAAATAATAAGATAATAATTTTTTTGAAATCCCAGTGTATATATATTAGTCCCAACGAAACTATAAATTAATAATTACTAAAATTTCATATATATTTATATATGCGTGTATGTGAGAGATACACTTCAAAATCCTAAAATTGTGTAGTAAAAAATGAGTTCATTATCACTTGTTATTTTTTGTTGAACTTCAAATATATATTGAGTTTATCTCAAAATCTCCTTATTGCACTAAAGTGTTGGTGTGTTGTCTTCTCATAGTGTTAATTTTATTTTCATAAAGTGTGTATGAATTCATAAAAGTTTAATTGGAACTTGTTTTTCAAATTTATTTTTCATCTTTAACGAGTATACATTGTATCTAGTATATTACACTTGAAAATTTAAATGTCATATGTAAAACCTCTTTAAATTAATAAATTATTAATTTATCGATATAATGATATTTTGATATATTAATAAAATATTTCGGTCCCAACACTATTAATTTATAGAAGTTTTACTGTATTTTGCTAGCTAACTCGGTGAACAATATGTTTGAATTGTACGTAGATAAAGTGAAGATATAGGATTTACTCCCTTCGTGTCATGATATAGAATGATAATATTTTCCAAATTTATAATGATTTATTTCTCGGTTACTTGTATTTATAGCAAAAACGTTATGGGAGGCATGCAAAACACTAAAGGGCTTGAGGAAAACACAAGCAAAATGTGTTTTTTACTTCTATATAGCCCCGTATGATTGCGCAAAGATGCATGGGCCAGCATGGACGGACCCACATGTATGCTCGGTGTAGCACGGGCTACACCTGATTTTATGTCACAAAGTGCAAAAGGATTTTAATAATGGCGTTTTTGTGGTATGTGCAACCCAAAAAAAAATTTTTTTGCTACTTTTGTTTCTTACGATGTAACTTTAGTTAGCCCAACATTTTTTTTGTGCAACACCTTCTTAAAAATTCTTGATCCGTCCCGGTGGGCCAGGGAAGTACAATATAATAATTGTTTATAAATATTCCGTAGGAGACATGTCCTTTGAACATCCTTAAACGAGAGGTCATAAAGCTAAAACAATAGGCTTTGAAAATGAACAATTATTCGGAAAAAAAGTCAAACATAAAAATATGACAAACAAACTTAACAAGAAACTACTGCCGTACAACTATAAGTAGGTGGGTGGTAATAGTGATCGCGGTCACTATCGACAACTCACTGTCATATCGACTTCTACATCTTCAACCAACATTACCACCAACATAATGTAATAACACAACCAACATCACCACCCAAATATACCTTACAAAACACTCAAACACAAAATAAAAGAAAAAAAAATCGATCGTCTGGACGACCGATTTGTGCTTCAAAACCATGTAAGGCGCGTCTTAAAGGGTGATGCAGTAACGAAAACGCGTCTTGGGGTGCCACATAGGACGTAAGACGCGTCCTTATGGTATTATTACCACTAGTCTTAAATAGTCGATTTGTTAGAGTAGGGGTAATAAAGTCATTTAGACGCATCATGAGGCCTCAAAGACGCGTCTTGACTATTATACACACCCCATGAAGACACGTGCTAGGTGGAGAAAAAGATGTCGGTCTTGGCAACGACCAAGTTGTGAGAGGTGTGGAAGTTCTGTAATGTGTGATATTTCGGTTTTTGCGATGTATACTTGTGTTTAAACGAAGTATGTTTTGGTAGTGATAGTTTTTGTCTTACTACTAGTTTATTACGTTATGTTTGTGGTGATGTTGGTTAAGGAAAAAAAGCTAACGTGACGCTATTTTGACGGCGGTGTTTTTTCATCACTATTACGGTATTACCATTTAGGCTACCCACAGTGGCATAATAAATATCGGTCGAGTATGCATGATGACCGATTTCCAAATCGGTCGGCTCCTTTGTGGAGTGTCTTCACAGTATCGGTCGAGCACCCTCCAATATTCAAATCGGTCGTTTTTTCGACCGATATTTACAACACAATTTAAAAAAACTTACCGTTTAATAAAAAAAACTTTGGGTCACCACTGTGGCACTTGGATCATGTCTGGTCGTTAGAAAAAAAAAAGCTGACGTGGCACTGGTGACCGAGGTCACCAGTGTGGGTAGCCTTAGTTTAACGAAAACACAATTAGATTAGACGGTGCTGCGCATCTCTGACTATTTCACTTGGCCACCCTACCGTATGGAATATTGCTCCTACTAAAAGTTACGAAGTCTTAGATCCATTATGTTCAAAGTTTAAATATCGGGCACATCTATAAAGAATCAAACTTTACAAATTATACCTTTGAAAATTATTCTTTAGCTCATAGCATAAAGGTAAAATTCTTGAACACCCATATGATATGTTAATGAGTTTTGACGTGGAGGCTTTACAAAGAGACGTGTGTCTAACGACACTATTACGACACTTGTTATTATTTCATTAGTGCAGCCAACTGGAAGTATTAATCCTATTTTTCCCATTCGAAAATTATAAACAGACCTAATTAAATTAAATGGACTTAAAAGGGGACCTACCTAGAGGTGCAAATCGGTCGGTTAAAACCGGTTTTCGGGTTTTAGAAAACCGGTTTTAAAAAAACCAGTTTTTCTAAAAACCAGTTTCGGTTCGGTTCGGTTTTTTCGGAGTCGGTTTTTTTCGGTTAAAAATGTCCGGAACGGTTTTTTTCGGTTATAAATTTTCGGAATCGGTTTTTTTCGGTTTTTTTCCGGTTCGTTTTTTTCGGTTATAAATGTTCGGATTCGGATTTTTTTCGGGTTATTTACCGGGTTCGTTTTTTTTTCGAAATTTTACTTCGACGTTTTTTTTTCCACGGTTATAACTTGTGTTAATTATCAAACATATAATTAAACAACATACTAATTATACATCATAATTTTTATTTAAGCAATACAATTATACAACTAAAAAAATACAATCATAATTTTATTTAAACATAAATCATAAAATATATAAATACTAATCATTTTTCGAGCTCGGCATGGCCATCACCGAAAACATATTAGTGTAATCAAGCATATCGAGCTTCGGCATTGCATCAACCGTATACTCAAACTAGTCACTCAAGTCGTCGAGATTATTTTCTTCCAAAAAATCTTGTACATCTAAATCTTCAACTTCAATTCTTCAAACTCACCTTCATCTAATTCGCCTTCGGTATTCGACCAAGAAGACGGATTTGATATCCCCGCTTCTTCTTCTTCTCTTATTAATACCTTTCAACATCTTTATCTAATATTGGACCTTCAGATGAATATTTTGTATCCTATCTACTCCGTCCAATAGATACTTTCAAACATACACATCTTCCACGGGTTCACTGTTAGGTCTTGACCTTCTATCTTGATATAAATTCGACCACTAACCGAGAAAGGCCGATTCGGAAGCTACCGCGCATGCTTGGACCGCTAATAAGTCACGAGCCATAGCGGATAAAACCGGATATTAATTTCCCTTTCTTTCCACCAAACCAAAATGTACAAAGTTTGCAAACTCATCGGCGACTTAAAGTTCTTAAAAAGTTTTGTAGCCATATATGTCCCAATTCGCTTGTTGGGGCCGATGATCGTGCGCCTTGGTATCGTCTTCAATAAAAGTAATTATAAAGATTTTATTGAATGTCTCTTTCATTCGTGACGAATCCGGCCCCCATTTGGTCCAACAATTTGGGTTTTGTTGGTGAGCCATATTTTGTTGCATAAATTCCAAGACAACTTTTGAAAATTGAATCGTTAATCTAAAAATTTGAGATTCTATATACTGCTCGTCATCACCGTCTTAACCCAAAGATTAAGCTAAATTTTTCCAATTATTTTTTTCTTATTAAGTTCTACACTCCAACTTTAAACATGGATTAAGTTGGGTCGGAAACAAGTAAAAACCAAAGGTAACTTAGCAAAATATTTTAAAATTTCTTTTTTATAATTTTAACCATTTTGTCTAAACAAGTCGT
>LBNU01032323.1:0-12974 GCA_014162995.1 Artemisia annua | reverse complement strand
TTTTTTTTTTTTTTTTTTTTTTAAAAAAACGGTTATATTTTTTTAGAAACACGGGTAAAACGGGTTTTTGTGTAACGGTAACTTTTTTTTTTTTTTTTTTTTTTTTAATATTTAAAAAAAAATAATAATAAATAAATAAATAAAACCGGTTAAACCCGGTTTTATTTTAAAACCGGGTAAAACCGGGTTTGAACCCGGTAAAAAACCGGTCGAAAGAAAAAAACCAAAACCGGTGTAACCGGTTCGGTTACACAAAACCGGGTCCGGTTTTCTTAAAACCGGTTTTCTAAAAAACCGGGTCCGGTTTTTTATACCGGTTTTCTAAAAAACCGGTTCCGGCTTGCACCTCTAGACCTACCGCATAAATGACTTGTACAGTTATTATGCGGTAGGTTCCCCTTTTAGGTCCATATATCAAAGCTCTTTGCGATTTATAGTTATTTTCCTAATTTTTAGCTTTTGTAACCTTCTTTCTCTCGTGTCTTTGTTTCTTTTTCCACCGTGCAAACACGTATCGCCCAAACAACCATCTCAATCAAATCTCATACGATATATTCTAACGAAAGCACATCACATTCTTGAACATCATAACAATAATTGTAATTGTTACTTCTTAAACATTTTATATATTAAAAAAAAATATATATAAAAAAAAAAAGAAAGAAAGAAAAATTATACATCATTTGAATCCATTAAAACCCCATCACATTCTTGAACATCATAAACATAATTTTTTTACTTCTTATAATATGATGACACGATGTATTAAAATTTGTTTGATTTCATCATGTATTTCACTATTTTGCATTTGTTAAAATGGAAGCATGTGTAGTTTGGATGATGGTTATTAAAATAAGGATTTTTCTGACTTGTGTTCTAAGGGCACAAATTAAGCACACCAAAAAAATACAGAAAAGTACTCAGGGATCCACACAAAAGTACAGAAAATGTACTTTTGTGTGAATTCCTAAGTTCTTTTTCATAGGTCCCATGATACTTTTAGTAGCTTAACTTGTGCCCCTAGAGTACGAGTTAGAAAAACCCTTAAAATAAGAATAAAAAACTCGGAGGAAAAAAAAGAGTTTTGTTAGCGTGAGAAATCGTGGTTGTAGTATTGATGGCAATAGTGGTTTTAGGGTTGGTAGAGATGTGGTGGAGAAGATATACATGCAAATCAAAAATAAATCATATTTAATTATTATTATTATTTTTTTGGTAATTGGTTTTTGATTTTGTGGCGGACTAATTTACGGGGTTTGAACTCATCGCAGCCTTTCCTTGTCAGAAGGTTGGCCTAGCCATTTCAAGGTTGTTTAAACTTTACAGGGATTGAACTTGAGACCTCACACAATTTATAGTGCCAGTTACAAGACCTTATGTCACCGGGCCACTCTTGCGTGCTTAATCATATTTAATTATTAATGATATGCATGTTAGGAAAGACATAAATAGTTGTTTAATTTTTTCAAAACTAAGGGCATCCACTATGACAAACCTATTAAAAGGTTTATAAATTGTTCAAACATTAATTCATAAAATATTTTTTAGACCTTTCCAAAATTCTAGATCTTTTCATGCTACTTAGACATGAAATGGTTCCTCACTATGATGCAAAGTATTTTTTTGACCTCTTCATAAGTTTTTATACCTATCTTAAACATCTATAGTGGAAGCTCTAATCACAAGTGTCACAAGTCAAATTTGTAGGTCAAAATTTAGGGAAATTTTGTTAAGCATAAGTATCATTTTCTTAATTAATAATATTTAAAAAGTTACACAAGCCACGAACGATATTCATTTAATCAATAACCTTTCGGTAGGAGTTAAAATTAAACTCAAGCTATTTTCTCCGATAAACTCTCATTGACCGGGTCAGCTACATGTATGTGACAGAGTAATGCTTATTAGTTATTAGTGTTCGATACACATACAATGGTGTTAGAGCACCCCCAACAATAACCCACGTTATACAATAACTCAGCGCCACATCAGCTTTAACACAATAACTCAACACCCACATCAATAACTCACAATAACTCAACTTTTCATATATTTTCAAATTCAACCCTAAACTAAAACTAATACTTCATTTATTAAAAACAATAACATTCATTTTTAAAATATATTACAATACGCACTAAAAAAAATACCTAACGAAGAAAAAAAAAAAAAAANTGCTTTTAAACGACAGGGACTAAATTGTTAACACCAAAGTACCACAGGGACCAAACTGCAAATTTACTTTATGTATCATCTTCTCCACTCATCTTCTCCACACAAACACACACACACTGCACACACACACAAACACACACACTGCAAAATTACACACTCAATAACACACTTCAATCATGGAGGGGCCAAAAGTGACAATTTTTTTTTAAACAAAGCCACTTAACGCAGCGTTAGTAGGTTAACGTCCCACGTTAACGCTGCATTAACGTGGAGGATGCAGTGGTAACGCATGCCAAAACGTGCGTTATTGGGTGTTTAACGTGGTCCTCGCGTTACTATTGTTTATGCTCTTAGTACAAAATTTGGGGATTATGTTTATGGTTGGACACGTGACAAAGGTGTTTCTTGAATATCCGGAGAACTTTAAACTAATTTGTGGAAAACATTGGGGGTGAGTATGTTTCCGTTTAAAAACTTAAATCTTTTGTATCAAACACCCGATCAATTGTGACGCAATATGAAAAGCGTCAATTATAAATATATAACAACTAGAGATATTATTAAGTAGATCACAACACAAACATAACATAAGTATCATGTTACGACACAAAATAGTTAACACACTATAAGCAACAAACCACACAAACATAAATGCAATGCAATGCAAATATAAATATAAAGTGATAAATGCAAAAACAAAACGTAAAGAGATAAGTAAAGAAAACGCAAACCGGACACGATGATTTATAGTGGTTCAGTCACGAAGCTTCTCTTCGCCCTACTCCACTCCCCAAGTACCCAACTCGAGAGTTACTTCAATAATCAACAAACTCCCTTCTCGGCGGAGAAAACCATACAACGTCGCTTATAATATTTTCCGACACTAAACTAGATGCCGAGTTCTTCTTCGGGTACAACCAAACCCGCTATGTTTTATGTCCCAACATAACAAACCTTGTGTTTTGAGGCCTAAACACATAAACCGCGTCGCTTACATTATTTTCCGATATTAAGCTAAATGTCGATTTCTAATCTAGCTAGAACCAATCTTACACGCGAACTACCCGTTCTTCATAATCTACACGATCTACCCAATTTTCACATGATCTACCCAATCTACACACTATCACCACTAACTACACAAGATCTACCCGATCTCTACATGATCGAAATGATCCACACAATCTAACTAAACCTTATGACAACAACTTGACGTATAACAATATACAACAAGTACGTAACAAATGTTACGAGCGCACTAAGCTAATCCTACAACACTTTGTATCTTCTCGATACGATGAGTTCTTCTCTTGCACTAGTAGAGGAATTAAGGTGATCACTTGAGTTGATTATTGAATCACTCTTAAACAAAACTAAACTAACTACATGATCAAAGAAACAAGCTTGGATGAGGTAGATTTAGAATAGAAAGTTCTGTGTGTTGAAATCATGCATAGAAGTGTAAAATGGTCCACTATTTATAGAGGCTGAAAAACTAGCTGTCTGTTACAGACCGACGGTACCTGTAAAGTTCAAACGGTACCGTTAAATTTAACGGTACCGTCCGGTTTAATGATACCGTCCCAGACAAAAACGCTCCCATTTTTGTTTTTAGTGGTGAAGGTTTATTTGGATGTTTGGAGCTGTTTTGGGTTGGGGGAATAGTTGTTACTATTTTTGAAATAATTTTCCCAAATAAAACATTTCTTTATAATTCAAAAATCATTTGTAAAATGTATTTTTCAAAAAATGTTTTCACATTTATAAAAATGTGAAAGTTTAGAACAACAAATTTATTTCTTTGATCATCCGTCAAGTTTTAAATTTGTTTGTTCATACCTTTGAGTGATTTACGTCGGAATGGAAATGTACGACTGGGTTGAAGCATACTTAAGACGTCGGTAGATGTCGATGTAAGTATGCATTGATGATTAGTGTTTACTAGTAACTTGCGCATTTTACGTTATGCATTACAAGTTACATGTTCGTCATTATTAAAACCGAAGAAACTGTTTAGTTTAAATATCGTAATGCTTGCACTAACATAATTGAGAGTAGACTGGGATCTCCTACTAAGAAAAGAACCATTGTCAGTCTCGAGGGGAATCCCATGATCATCCTCGGGTATGAGTAAGACCTGCTCATTAGTGGCATTTTACCTTGGTATTTTTATAAGTAGATAGTTTTTGTCGTGTTTTGGAGATCACGAGATGAGGGCTCACCTTATTAACCGAAGGGTTATATGATGCTCGCCTTGTAATCATACCCTTTGACTTACTATATGCTTCGTTAGTTATGTTATGGGATTTGGAAATGCTGCCTTCGGTTGTAGGGTCGCCACCCTTCTCAAATTAGTAAGCATATGTTTATATCTTAATCCCACGTTATATTAATTACCTCTCTGGCTCTCTTGGTTAGGTGGTGGGCTTCCTTAGGTTCGGAATGCGCATTGCTTTTACTAAGTCTTGAGGGTGATCCGTGTCGCAATATCTCCTTTCTACCGCTGATTGGGTTTAGAGTCCGGATATCCGAACTGCGGTCAACTCGCAGTTATCCGGCCATGTTGGGTGTGTTCCCAGCTTTTGCATGTGGTCCAGACTTGGTCTGGGGATATATAATATGCGTGATCAAACGGTATAGTTAATAAGAATTAGTAATTTTACTACACATGCATGGTTCTTTTTTTTGTCTCTCATTTTCTTGGTTCATATTCAGTAATGAGAGCATAGACTTGCAAGTATTTGGACCCACAAAGATACACAGAAACTCAAGACTAATCTTGTAATTTGAGCACCATTTTTAAATTTTAAATATTGAATAAAAAATTACTTTTAGAATGGCTGCGATGGAGATTTTTTGCACGAGTGAGGAAGGACCACCAAGCATGGTGGTCCATTACACCTTCAACACCTGCCACACACGCCTGGTGGCGGTGTTTTTGGGTTGGTTCGGCAGAGCAAGTCACTAAACGAAAAGAAGGGAAGGTGGTGCTTTTTGTCTATTTTTGGTGAGGTTTGTTTGGTGGACAACACTACGGCTCTTGTTTGGTGGTTGATTTGGTGAGGTGAGTGAATGTTCCGATGTGGCAGTAGTGGGTTTAGTCACCATTACTGCTAGCCTAAAATGAACTTAAAACCATCCAAGACTAACAACTAATCTAGATTTCATAATGCAATGGATTATTGGCCACAATAAGTTATTAGTATACACAAATCTAATTACACATGCGACATTTTCACCTGGCATTTTGGATGTCTTGAGCTCCAATCAGAGTAACATTCATCCTTTTGTCACACTAGTCTTCTCTCTTGTCCTTTGTGCTTCTTCTGAATCAGATTTGCAGCAGCCAACATAAAGTATAGATAAAATATCAGCCACAACGATAATGGAGATTTTGAAGTGCATTCTAGGAATGAAACTCGATTTGTAATGACATATGAAAAGAGGGCATGCATGACTGAATTCTCTATTTACTCGATAAGGATCATTAGAGGGAATTAGTTACGCCAACTAAGTCACTTTTAAATAGGATGAATGATTGTAAACTCAACATATAATTTATATACATCAGTAATAAAGGATATCAAGAAGAGTTTGAGAAGGCAACATTTTAGGTATGCACTCAGGATTCGGGAATGGCAAAATATGGTATGCATGATTATTGTCGTTTGTCATAAACCTGTCACAGTAAGGGGGTGTCTAGAATTGCTTGTTTTTAATGGTGCTTATGTGCTTTAGAAATTGCTGCCATGTATTTACTAGAAACACTTTGTCTGGATAGAAGAAGCACATTACCAGTGATGACTTTAGCAGGTCAAACATTGTAGTATTTGTTTCTTTATCAACAGAGCATCCACTAACCATCCATTCTGGTGGTATATATATTCAAACGCATCACATAAACTGTAATAATCTGATGAGTCCCAAATTCTAGTGGTAGAACTACTGCTGAACATGCATCTACATGAAAAATAAAAATAAAAGTGAGAATAACATTAATTATAATTGAAACTAACAGTTAAACTGATCATCATATTCACAACATGAACTTGATGCTCTCTCTTCCAGATATTCTATCCTTAAAATGAAACACACGACAAAATATCAAATTTATCATTAATAGTGTTTTAACAACTAATCACAGAAGAATGCATACAATTGACTAACCTAAAAATTTCATCCAGCAAGTTCACTTATTGGTGGACGATCCATCACATTGGATGCAGCTACTGCATTTCTTTGTAGTTGTGGATCAATATCAGGCAATTTAGGAATCTGAATCCAGAAAAATGTTAAATAGGTAGAAATAAATCAAAAAAATTAAGGTTACTCTGGAATTAAGACAGAACCATAAACATGTACCTGCGCTAAGACATCGATTGTTCTACGTAAGAGGCGTGCTAGATCTCCTTCATCCATTGCACAATCCATCATTATTTCTCTCCAAGTCAGACCAGAAGCCCAGGCTTCAACCATGCCAGAAAACTGGCTATCCAAGCAGCAAGGTATCTGTATGCCACATCATACATTGCCTCTTTTTTTTAGACAACAAAAGGTGAAAAACAAATAATAACCTAGATGTTTCTGTAAAGGAAGAGGTCATAACATCCAATTGACTAACCTCTACGTTATGCTTTTCTTGAAGCTGTAAGAGTGATCTTCTTTGGTCATCCAGAAAGTTGATGACGTCTAGCACAGCCGTGGAAGGCTCATATATATAGCTGCAAAAAGAAAATTATATTAAAGAACTTACGGATTGCACACTTAAAAATCAGATGAAACACTTAGCTTAAGTACAAATTAAATATATTATACCTGTTATTTTTTGAAGGCCTGACCTTAATCCCTTCAGAAACAATGCTTCCACAAACAGCAGCTAGCTGTGGAGGCTTTAGATCTAGCAAAATTTTGTTACGCAGAACCATAGCAATCCAAATCTCGTTTTCCCCTCGAAGAGCAGAAGCAGTTTCACCAAGAGGAAATATCACATGTGTGTTTATATCCAAAGCCCTTATTTCATGTATGACACTGCTCACCTGTCAAACCACAATTATAAAATAACAATAACAGCTATTTATATAAGATGCAATTGTTGTTATAGATCATAACCAGATAAAACTATAATGCATGGAGTATCCTCTGCTAACAGTATGTCTAATATTTATCTTAAATTCCAAACCATAAAACACTGGAAAAAAGTAGTCACGCGAACTTATTATGTTGAGTTACCTGCAGAAACTCCTTCCAGCCAGATGGTTCAATCTGCTCAATACGAGTTATCAAACGACTTGATCTAGCTTTCAGGCGCCGGATCTTTTCCTCTGTGAACTTAGCCACATCCACTATCTTTTTATATTCTTTAAAGCCTTCTGTCCTAGCTATTCTTTTCTTCAGCTGAGAAACTTTATTCCGCTGATTCTTGTAAGATTCTACTGCATCATAGTATGCTTGCGAATATTGCACAACCTAACCAACAAGGAAAAATACAAAACTCATGAGGGCAAACATCTTTCATGCATAATGCTATGAATATTAAATTTAATAGATATTATTACCTCACTATCCTCCGGGAGACTACTTAAAACTGGGACATTTAAACTCCAAGACCATGTGTCTAGCGACCCTTCCATGCACCAAATACCTCCAAGTTCAGATTGACTGAGCTTCTGCCATTGCATTTCCTCCTTTTCAAGAAGAACATTCATGATTTCTCGAGGTAAAGCGTCACCATTCGTCAAAGCAACATTGGGGAAGCCAGTTCTATACACTGTCTTAATACACCTCTCGGTGAAAAGATACCATGTGTTATCCGAACCAAGAGCCACATAGTAAGATGGTTTTGTACTAAGTTGACTTTCGACGTCATTAGAATCACCTTCAGATGTTACTTTTAGAGCAAATGAATCATTCTCAACAACCTGTATGTAGCAAACCAATATGATATTCAAGATATGGAACCCTGGAAAAAGCTATACCTATAAACTGAGAGATAAGTTTTGATGCCTAAAGAGGGCACATGCAAGAATACATACCATGTTTTTTAGTTTTGAACCATCCATGGAATCAACATTACCCAAATAAACAGCAGGGACCAAATGTTTAACTCCAGCACTATCATGATACTGCAAGCACAAAAAAGGTAGATGTTCGTCGTCTATTTTCTGTAATAACGGTCTCAAGGAAGACATTCTTTCCATTTCCATCCTTCTACGTAGTTCTGTCCGTACACGCTTTTCTCCCTGAGAAACAGATGCGTTTTGGTCACAATAATTAATTACGAAAGAGCACAAACCATGTTAATGTTTTATGCTAAAAAGTTACTAAGAATGATATCCTAATATCTATAAAGACAGAGGCAGACATACTCTGAGTTCTTCCTGCAAATCTGCCATTTCTTTGTATGCTGATTTTGATAAAAGATTCTTGCTCTTCTTGTCGATAGCGTCATCACTAATTTCAGAAGTCAAAATCTCAATCTCGTTCTGTATTTTATTTAGCTCATCTTGTGCAGCAAGCATAACGTTACTCCCAACATAATTTCCAAAACTCTGTTCAACCAATTTCCTTGCTTCTTCTAGGGTGCGTCCAGCTCTGGAAACTTCTGTACCTTCGACTTCATTTGGTAACTGAGTAACTTTAGCCCCCTGCCTACCAAAACTCTTGATCAGTGACTGTTGTCACCAAAATAGTAAAAAATAAATAAATAAATAAAGTTAGTATACGTACAGCAAGAAGATTCAACACCATTCCATATGATGCAGTAAACTGTGAAACAAGGGGCTGTAGCCCAGCAAAGAGAAGTTTGCAGCATTCTTCAGCCCCTTCATAGGGAGTCTGCACAACAACAGCATGACCCTCTTTATCGATCCCTCTACGTCCAGCACGACCCGCCATTTGAAGCAGTTCGTTGGTGCTTAAGAAAATACGACCAGCTTCACTCCTTTTGCTGAGAGATGAAATCACAGCCGTCCGTGCAGGCATGTTGATTCCAGCAGCAAGTGTCTCAGTAGCAAAGACAACTTTGATCAGTCCTCTTTGGAATAACTCTTCTATAAAAGATTTCCAAAGAGGTAAACAGCCAGCATGGTGAGCTGCAACCCCTCGAAGGACCCCTTTGACAGCTGATTCTCTAACAGCGTCAGGATATTTGAGCCTAAACCTTTTTAAGGCTAAATCTATTTCACTCATCTCACATTCATCTAAAAGCTTGCAGTCTTCAACATACTGAACTGCCACATCACACCCTTTCCTGCTAAAGATAAACCAAACTGCAGGTAGCATGTCACGTGTCTTGAGTTGCCATACTGTGTCTATAACTTGGGGAACCTGTGATAATATAAAGTTATTTAAAGATAATGCCGGTCAAATAATAATACTTTAGATTAATACAAGGAGTGAATATGTACTTGTGAACGACGAACATTGCTTCTGTCATTCTTTGATGAAGGTGATACATCACTCTCAAACTTTCTTGAGTTCCTCCTCCTAGGCCTTTCGTCCTCATATGACCTATCAAGTTGCATATAGTTGGTTGATAGCTTCCTGTTCAAGGTCATTAAAAAGAATTGCCAGTTGTCACATGATGAAAGTATTTGTTAAGGAACTGTCGGCTAACTAAAAATGGGTTGAAGTGTTCACCTATTCATTCTGGTTCCTGTCTCATTGAGAAGAGGAAGCAATGCTGTTTTGGTAGAAAAATGCCAATTCAAAGGAACTGGACGTTTCGTCGATGCTACGAGCTCAGTTTTCCCATGAATCTAGAACATACAAATTTAATGATTTAATAGACAAATTAAGGTGTAATACCAGTACATGTTCAACATAAGTTTAAATATGGGAATGTTATTGTTAATAATGTAATATTAATACCTGATTGATCCAACCACATAATTCATCTGGATTTGCTACTGTTGCTGATAAGCATATAAGTTGAACTTCTTTCGGGCAATAAATGATCTACAAATATGTGTACATGCAGTTAGAATACACCCAACAGTTGGTTTTTGCTACAAATATTAGAACAGGAAAACTACGCACTATTTCTTCCCAGACTGTACCCCGAGATATGTCACTTAGATAGTGTACTTCATCCAAAACGATCACGTCAACATTAAAAAGTCCACTTTCTGATGACATAATTCCAACACTGCATCCATAAGAAGGATAATATAGGTCAAATGCATATTAAGGAACATAACAATTATAGCCACTGATTAGCATCGTATGAAACGCATGAAGAACTTACACCGTACACACCTCTGATATAACATGTTTCGCAGAATTTCAGTGGTCATAATTAGAACTGGAGCATCCCTGTTGATGGCAGAATCTCCAGTAAGAAGACCAACATTGTCTTCACCAAATGCGTCACTGTAACAGCAAGATTCAGAAGACCATCTATTAATAAATGTATTAATTAGCTAACAGAAGTTACATTAAGAGTTAATTTTCGTTATTTCTAATCATTTTCTTTCTTAGATATGGACATGCTTTATACCAAAACTCTCGGAATTTCTGATTGGATAGTGCCTTGAGAGGAGTAGTATAGAATAATCTCTTTCCTCTAGCTACTGTAGCAACAGCTGCAGCTTCAGCTATCAAAGTTTTACCTGCACTTGTGGGTGCAGAAACTACAACTGACGAACCTCTCAGAAAAGCTTGAATTGCTGAACGCTACACAAAATCGGCATAAACAGTGGAATAAGACATAAAATTGGACAAGCTTGCGTAATACACGCCCTTAATTTCTTTAGCTTAACAAGATGATCTACTTATATTGAACTGTACAGACCTAAACTGCCCAACAACTTCAACACTACTTTCAGTAATGATTGACCTGATTCTACTGAGCAATGTGACGCTTATGCTAAATGAGGAGTTAAGGTTGTCTGTATTTAACAGGTTGCAGCCTATATAAGCGCTACACAAGCAACAGTCGCAGGCTTTTTTCTCTTAGAGCCTTAGAGGTATCATAATTATGAGCTGACAGCTGACTAGAATATACCAAGGTTCAGAAAGAGTCTCCCATCTAGTTGAACAAACAAGTTATCATATAAACATATATGTTACCAAGAGTCACTTTCAGCTTCATTTCTCTTTTTTTTTGTTGGAATTTGCTAAACATAGCCATGATTTTAAGACATGGCATTATTTTATCGTACTTTGATAATAATCGCCCCACTTACCTTGATGATAACATGTTCATAATGACTAGCGCACACTAATCACTGAAACTAAATGGCAAACATCCATAAAACTGCCTCTGGAATAAGCCCATAACAGGCTTTAGAGTTTAGACATCATCACTAAAGAGCTCATTTCGATATGGTACAATCCTAAAAACACGTGCTTTGCAGCTATGTATAGCAAACCAATTCCTATTCCTATTCCGATTCCAACTATTCTACCTTTAGACCAAAGTTTCACGACGACATTGCCCTTAAGACACTGCTTTTAGAGTTTTAGGCAACATGTAATATTATCTTACTAGCACAGGTCTTAGACACTGCTATTTGCACCTATGTATCCAATCAAGAATATGTTTCCACTCGAAAAATGATTGGGAGGCCTAAAGATATAAAATTTCACGCCTAAACATATGTGTGAGTGTTTTATTGGTTTGTGAAAAAATGAGTCATTTATCCACCAAAAACATTATGCACATACTACGGTCTCCCAATCATTTCTCTACCTAATTATTCGCTTAAAAAACATAACTATTCCAATTCCAACTATTCTACCTTTATAAAGTTTCACGACATTGCCTTTAAGATACTACCTTTAGGCAACATGTAATAATCCTATTATCTTACTAGCAATACGTTTACATCATCATTTGTAAGTCATACAATCGAGAAATGATTCAAAGGCCTAAATATATGACTAATTTCATGTCTAAACAAATGATGGTTTGTGAAAAAGTACGTCCTCAAGCTGCAAACAACAAGATGTTCTTATCTAACTTTAGGCGTAATTTTACGCCTAAAATTGCATGGCATCATCTTGTTGGTTGCTGCTAAAGGACGCATTTCTTCACAAACCAATAAAACACTGACACATTTGTTTAGGCATGAAATTAGTCATGTTTGTTAGGCTCCAATCATTTCTCTTTATCCAATTATTCATTAATCACATAGCTTCATATTAAAATGTGTCCCCTTAGTCATATTTTTAGGTCTCCCGGTCATTTCTCTTTACCGAATTATCCGCTAAAAAAACGCAACTACAAAATTATAAAAAGAAGAAGCAATGAACCTGAAACTTATCGATACGGAAATTATAAACAGACGCAAGCTCATCAACATCAATAATCCCATCCCCATACTCCCTCACATCATTCCTTATCCTCTGAATCCTCTGCCACTTAA
This sequence comes from Artemisia annua, assembly GCA_014162995.1. NCBI lineage: Eukaryota > Viridiplantae > Streptophyta > Magnoliopsida > Asterales > Asteraceae > Artemisia > Artemisia annua. Next base: position 432 of record LBNU01032323.1, on the reverse strand, counting down.
ACTCCTCAAATCCACTCTTACTCTCACCAACCACCACAACATTCTCATCATCACCCTCCACCTCCTCATCCTCATCCTCATCAAACTCATCAACAACTCCAACTCCCTCATACTCATCAGCAGGTTCTTCCTCATCATCATCCTCATAATCATCTTCTTCAGTATCAGACACCTGAGATGATGAAGATGAAGATAATGATGACGTGTCGCCTTTAGGGAGCTTGTAATTGAGTTTGAATTTATGAGTTTTGAAAGATGTGTTTTTGTAACGGAAAGATAAGGTGGTGGTTTGAGAGATAGTTTTTTTTGTGAATGTTGTGAAATTAGGGTTTTGAAGTGAATATAAAAAGGATGAAGATGAAGTGAGGGTGTTCATGGCGGGATTTTTACAGATTAGGTTGTACTTTTGTGTACAACTGTGTAACTAGTTTT
>LBNU01032322.1:0-10329 GCA_014162995.1 Artemisia annua | reverse complement strand
AAGAAAAATAACATCACAGGGTACCTAAGCATTTGACAGTGGAAAGCATGGGAAGTGGTCTAAATGGATTGGCCAGGTGGACTTTACCTAGCTTATCTTTGATAAGCTAGGAGCTTGTAGCAGTGCCAAGAGACCCTAGTTTAGCTAGTGGTAAAGGTTTCACAGTGTTGCTTTCAATTTCATATTTTTAGTGTAACTTGCATAATTTGTCATTGTTAGATTTAGCTTTTGATTGCTATTTGTTTTTACCTATTTATGTTTGTTTTAGTCTAATATAAGCTTCAAATTCAGATTCATGGCTTAGATCCTCCATTTGCTTCATAAATCTCATTTGCACAGTTTTTAAAGGAGTGTTTGGTTCAGTGTTGTTTAAGAGGATCCACTGTGTTTCAGTTGTTGTTTTTGGTCTTAATAAGTCACCTTAGGCTCTAATAGTCCTTTCAAACCATAAAATCTAGTATTTGTTCTTTAAAAAGTCAAAATCAATTTCTACCTTTCATAATCTTTACATTAGTCACAGTAGTTGTTAATAGAGCTTTGTTCAGTCTTATTATAGCATATGAGATCATTTTCAGTCAATTAGGGGTAATCAAATCTCAATATAGTCAACATTTTGCAAAATTCTTAAAAGTCAAAATTGCAAGTCTGTGAAAATGGGACAAACTTCTAGACCATGCACAGTGTTCAAAATGGATTGGAAATGAAATATTATTGTTGATTTGTGATATTTTGTTGCTTGTAAATTCATTTCAAGAAGAAACTTTGGATTTCAAACTTGTTTGCTCATAAAAAATTGCCCTCAAAGGTGTCTGTGTGAGTTTTTGACTGCCCTGTATCAAGCCTTTTACAGTCTTGACCATTTTTCCTAAGACCACAACTTGCTCAATAATTGGCCAATCTGTTTGATATTTGTTGTTTTGGATAGTCACCTGGGTTGTCTAGTTGGCTATATACTTGGTTTGGTCTCATTTGCTTATTCATTAGCTTATTTTGGTCTCATAAGTTGCCTTTAGGACCACTGTTCAATCTGTTGTTTACTAGTGTACTTAGCTGCTTGATTTCTTGATTCTGTGAGATCTAGTGTAGTTTAAGGGTTGGTTTTAATTGTATTTAGGTTGCTTGAGCTTGTATTTGCCTGTGGTTTGCTTGACTTGAGCTTGTGTACTAATTTGACCACACTGCCATTTAAGATCTCATTCACTCATCAGTGTGAGCATAGGCAGTTTCACAAGCCCTTTTCTTGGTCCAATCCTTAAGTTATCTCTGAGTAACTTGGTCAATTTGGAAGCCAGTTGTACTAGCTTCTAGAATCCAAGCTCACTTTTGGCTCAAGAGCTTTTGCCCCTAGCTTAAACTAGGTCTGCAATAGTCATCAAAATCCTGTTTTGCTCTGTGTGGTCTTGGATTTGCTTATTTGCTTATTGAGCTTCATTAGTCTGTAAATTTGCATGTTCTAGTTTGTTTTCAGTGTAATAAGCTTATTTGTATTCATAGCCATCCATGGTTCTCAGTCTATAGCTTATTTAGAGCTTTTTCTTATTCAAAAATCCAAAAAAAAAGCAATCTGTGGTATATATAAGCTTGCATACTGCTTAATTTTGAGTTTCACAAAAAGTGTTTTCACAAAAGTTGTCCATTTTTAGTGTATAAACATCTGCCAAAAAGAAAATTCACAAAAACATCATTTTAAAATTAGTGATAGCTTCTATTTAGGCCATTTGGCTTATTGCTCAGCTTTTTCAAAAAGCAATTTTCATTTTTATAATTTTCTTAAGTTCCTGTTCACTTATAGTATTTCTAATAATTTTCTTAGATTTTTATCTTTTCATTTAGTATTTATAATAATTAATATTAATATTTATAATAATTAATATTAATTAAATTAGTTTTAATTGAAAAACCAAAAATAAAATCCTCTACTGTTTAATTTTAATCACCAGTACTTTTTTATATTTTTCCTAGATTTTATAATTCATTTAGTATTTTTAGAAGTTAGTTTCATAATTATTACTGTTAATTTTCCATTTTTCTTAATTAAATTAGTTTAAATAGTTTTTAATTAGTAATTAAGTAAATAATTAATAAAATAGTGTAATAATAGTTTTTATAAACTTTTTATAATTTTTTAGGGTTCCTGTATTAGTTAATTAGTTTTATAAAATATTTCCTAATTTTCTAAGTCATTTTTAGTATTATTAGTAATTTAAATTAGTTAATTAGTTAATTAATAAGTCATTAGTAATTAATTAATATTAAATTCAGAAAAAGACAAAAATACATATTTCTAGTTTTTATATCATTTTTAAGTTATTTTGGAGTTTTTAAAAATAAATTTTCATTTTCTTAGTTTTATTTATTATTATATTATATTTAGTTTAATTTAAATAGTTTTATAAGTATTAAATAGTTTTTAATTAATATTAAATAATAAAATAATAATAAAAAATTTCTTTTTTATAAAATTTTCTTTTAATATTAAGTTTGTAAAAAGTCATTTTCACCCCCCTGTAGTTTATTTTTGTGTAATTCCCACTTTTCCAGCACGCATTTGCATTTTTAGATTATCTGATTTTCAGTAATTGTTTATATCTGTTATTTATATCATTATCAGTAGTGTAAAAATCAATCCAAATCTTTATCTGGTTACTATTCCCAAATCATTCATTCTCAAAACGTTTCCAAAACACAATTTCAATCTCGTTGGGACATAACGACCCGGGGATACACTGTGCTTACACCAGATCATAAATTGATCACTTTCTCTCTCATAGCTTAACTTAGTTGACCAAGAACCCTTGATTGACTTAGTTGACTGTTTGGGAGAAGTCAAACATACATGTCAATTTTAAAGTCCTCAAGCTCCTTTTTCATAAAGTCCGTGTTACAACTAAGCCTCTTTATCTTGTATTCAAACTCCTCGATATGCGACCTAACTTTTCTCTTAGTGAGAATAGTAGTGGTAGAAGGAGCAATATTCTCAACATTAACCCAGGAAGCTCCTCTAGCAAGTCCATCGAGCAACCACATCAAATTCTTGTTAGTAGGGGTGTCCTAAAAGCCGACCCGACTCGACCCGAACCAAAATATGGCTATTCAGGTCGGGTAAATCGGGTTCAAATTTATATTCGAGTCAATCGGGTCAACCCGAATTGACCCGAGTGCTAAACAAGGTCGGGTTCAGGTTTAATATATATTTTTTACTCGGGTTCAGGTCAAACCGAGTGACCCAAATCTTATTTTTTTTCTTTCTAATTTTTATTTATTTCAAGTTTGAACACCAAAATTGTATCATTTTTAAATGGCTTAAACCCGAACCCGAGTTGACCCGACCTAAACTAACCCGACATAAATTGACCCGAACCCGAATTGACCGGAGTTCTAAACTAGTTCGGGTTCGGGCTTATTTCTTTTAGCTTTGACCCGAACCCGCCCGGGTTAACCTGAATAACACCCCTGCTTGTCAGCATCATAACCAAGCAAATTAAGATGAATAAAATCCTTCCGCCCGATCAGTTTCATATCATCCTTTTCGACCACTTGCTCCTAAAAGGCATAAATATTTAGCAAGGCAGACGACATGTAATTAACCTCCTGAAACTTTACTACCCTTGCTCCTCTAGCTAAGAGTTTTGTCACTCTTGAGGACTTATATATAATCCGTAATATTACGTTAACCTACCTAACACATAGCAATTTACCGAAATGCCCTTCTAGTCTTGCACCTACCTACATGTGTGACGTCTCTACCCCATTCCAAAAGCCAATATAAAACGCATTGTTTCTACCATAATTCACGAACACCAAAACTCCCTCACCTCCATATAATCCCATATACACACTTCTCTTTCTCTACCACCCATTCACCACCAAATAAATATGGCTCTATACAACACCAACACACTTCTTCCAACCAAATCCTTCATATCCCAATCACCACCACACAAATCTTTCCCATGCACAACTCTACGTCCAATCTCAGCCGTCCATGCACCCGACCCTTCATCCCAAAAACCACCTTCATCCACCACCCCATCAGCCACTATCTCCACCACAACGCCACTCACAACACCAAGTGGAACAAAATGGACTGTAGATAGCTGGAGAACCAAGAAAGCTTTGCAGCTGCCTGAATACCCTGATCAAAATGAGCTTGACTCCGTACTCGAAACCCTTGAGGCTTTCCCGCCAATTGTGTTTGCGGGTGAAGCGAGAAACCTGGAGGAGAGGCTTGGTGAAGCTGCATTGGGGAATGCTTTTTTGTTGCAAGGTGGTGATTGTGCTGAGAGTTTTAAGGAGTTTAATGCGAATTATATAAGGGATACTTTTAGGGTCATTTTGCAAATGGGTGTTGTTTTGATGTTTGGTGGTCAGATGCCTGTTATTAAGGTTTGTTTTATAAGTTTTGTTTCATGTTTATTGTTTTTATATAGTTTAATGTTTTGTATTGTTTGATTTATGTAAAGGATATGAAATTGATGGCAGTTAATTAGTACGATATGAATGATATTGACACAAATGAAAATGGTTTAATCCATGATTTTTGAATTAATAAATGTGATATTAGCAAGTTAAGGGATGAATGGATGTGGTTTGGGGGAATATTATCTCTTATTGAATAACCAGGATATGATAATTAAAATGATTTGAAATTGTAAAAGCTACTTTTGAAAAATATTGATAATTGAAGAAAGAATCAAAGGGGCATTGGGCAAACGATTAGTTGACACGGACACCACGTAAATGAGGGCCTATTGGAGAAAATGACATTGGGTTCAATCACAACTCTCATTAAAAAGGTCACTGAGACGGGTGCATGGCGCCAGAGTTTCTCCACCGAGTTAAACATTTTGGAGAGAAAAATGAATTAGATAAACAAGAACATTTAAGGGGGGAGTTTGGCTGGGCTTATTTAAACACCTTATCAATCAACTTATTATTGCGTATAGATAAAACTAACAAGCTTATCAACATATAAGGGAGTGTTTGGATAAAGCAAAAAAGCTAAGGCTTAATGGCTTATCAGGTTGTTTAAACTGTTTTAGACCAGCTTATTTGAAAGGAGTATCTTATTTCGAATAGTTTTAGCTTATTTGAAGTGTGCTGATAAGCTAGTTGCAATTAGATATATCAGTCAAACCCACTGAAAATTTGTTGCTACAACTTGAACTCATGATAATTAAAAGTGAAATTATTCTAAAGAATTTAGTATGATTTTAAACTTACATTCCAAAGAGAAAAACAAATTTATGTGATCATAATCTATGAATCAAAGGAAATTTTATTTTTTGGTTTGCCAAGGCTTTGAAGTCAATGCATTTGGTATCAACTAGACTTAAATTACGGCGCAACTGTGTATGAATTAACATGATTTTTGCTTTAAAATGAGCTGAGTTTGGGTTCTGGTTATCTGAGTATAACAGGTAGGAAGAATGGCCGGTCAATTTGCGAAACCTCGATCAGACAATTTTGAAGAGAAAGATGGTGTGAAGCTTCCAAGTTACAGAGGTGATAATGTAAATGGAGATGCATTCGACTTGAAGTCAAGGATACCCGACCCTCAAAGATTGATTAGAGCTTATTCTCAGTCTGCAGCCACTCTTAATCTTTTGAGGGCTTTCGCCACTGGAGGGTATGCGGCTATGCAAAGAGTTAACCAATGGAATCTTGATTTCACTGAGAATAGCGAACAGGGTGATAGGTATGCTAATTTACTTGATGATTGGTTACATTTAAGTTATTTAATTAACCATTTAACCAACTGAAAAAAGGGTATACAGGAATTTTTGTATCTTTTAATCAATGTTATGTGCCACTACAAAAATTTTGTTCAATTTATACACCTGCATTACCTTCCAGACTATGTGGGTCTGCAATTAATTTAGATGTGATTAGTGATTTGACTTTTTGGTGGGATGTGTTAGGTACCGTGAGCTGGCTAGCCAAGTTGACGAGGCACTAGGTTTCATGGCCGCTGCTGGTCTTACTATCGATCATCCTATCATGACCACCACTGATTTCTGGACATCACACGAGTGCTTGCACTTGCCTTATGAGCAATCTCTTACTCGATTAGATTCAACTTCCGGATTATACTATGACTGTTCAGCTCATTTCCTTTGGGCTGGTGAGCGAACCCGTCAACTGGATGGTGCCCATGTGGAGTTCCTAAGAGGAATTGCAAACCCTCTTGGAATTAAGGTATTTCTTATTGTTTAATCAAATTTTCTGTGTATAGTCCTATGTACAATGGATACTGACAATCTTTTATCAAAAGGTGAGCGACAAAATGGATCCAAACGAGTTGGTGAAGCTCATTGACATCTTGAATCCTGAGAACAAACCAGGAAGGATTACTATCATAACAAGAATGGGAGCAGAGAACATGAGAGTGAAGCTTCCTCATCTTATTAGAGCAGTTCGAAGAGCAGGTCAAATCGTCACATGGGTTACTGATCCTATGCACGGAAACACCATCAAGGCTCCAAGTGGATTAAAAACTCGCCCCTTTGATGCAATCAGGGTAACGAACTTATCTCCATCATCCATAAAGTCTACATCTTTATTATTTTATATCATTTTCATAGTAAATTGCGTAAATTACTGGTACAATCAGTCTACTCATTATGAGAAGGACTCAGGAATGAATATAAACCGTAAAATGTGGCTAGTCATTTTCATGTGTTTTACACGTGCTTTGGATGTTAGGAGGCTTTCAACGAGATTGGTGCATCGGCTAGCCCTTATATTGTGTTACTGATATGTAGGAGCACAACTTAGTCAATTCTTGTCATTCATGATCATTAATATTGCATCTCATTCATATAAGCAGGAGTTATAGTTTTGATTTCAGTCGGTCATATGTCATTATGGCTGAGGGTCCAACATCAATGGTCCACATTCTTTTTAAGTTTGGAGTGTAGTTATAATTCAATTTGGAGTTTCAATTGATTTTTCCAGAAGGGGACCAATATGTTTTGGAACTACCCTTCATGATTGCTATGGAAAAAGAACATACTTTTGGTATCATTTCTACAAAATATCTTGTAAAGAGGCGTGATAAAAGTTTGAATGGTTGATAGGTAGTTAGCTATGTGTCGGTATACAGCACAAAGTTTTAATGGTTGATAGGTAGTTAGCTATGTGTCTGTATACTGCACAAAATGGCGGGTTAGACGGGTTGGGCAATGAACAAACGGTAAAATGGTTAAGAGTCAAAACAGGTAGTTTTTGGTTATTTGTCTGGCTGGGTTTGCGCACCAACAGTTTTGGTCCTTTTTTTAAATTCTAAAAACACTTTCTTTATTAACAGGCGGAGGTGAGGGCGTTCTTTGATGTCCACGATCAAGAAGGAAGCCACCCAGGAGGAGTTCATCTTGAAATGACCGGGCAAAATGTGACTGAGTGCATTGGTGGATCAAGAACCGTGACTTTTGATGATCTGAGCTCACGCTACCACACCCATTGTGACCCACGGCTCAATGCCTCTCAAGCACTTGAGCTAGCCTTTATTATCGCGGAGCGCCTACGGAAGCGAAGAATCGCCACAAAAGCGATCAATTAAGCTTTATTTTAATTTACATTTGATGTTTTCTTTTAATATTTTTTATATTAACTTGGTGTTTTAATACCATTTACCATGGTATTTTAATAATCAATAATGTGATCATTAAGTTTGTATGTGTATACTACGTATTTAATGTTGGAATATGTAAAACATAACAATTATATAAACACATAAACATCATCAAGCACGCAGCGGAATAGAATCAAATACATGTAATAATAATTAACCGAATATAAAAGAATATGCGTACCTTTGTGATCAAATATCAAGAACAATATAAATCCTAATTAGGGTTTAGTGAGGATCGACTATAGGGTTAGTCGAATAGGGCAAGATCACCTTGTTAGCAAAAGTATGCTAACACTTCGTTCTTGAACACACGTACTCGTAGCGTTTCAATAAGAAAAGCTAAGTTCTTGATCACAAACAAACCAAACACAGTGTTTAGAAGATCGCGTAGGAACCCTAGAAGGGTGTAGTTGATCAACTAAACAAGATTGATTTGAGCTTAGAAATCTAGTAGAAACCCTAGAAGGGTGTAGTTCGATTTCTAGCTCAAGAGGAGAAAGAAGAAGAGAAATTTGGCTTGTTAGCAATCAGGGGAGGATTAGAATGAACAAAGGGGTTTGTTTATATACTAATCATCAAACTTGGAGCACAAGACACTACCCTAATTCCCTAGGGATTGGGTCGGCCGAATACAAGCCCAAGAGGTCCCTTCCGGATCCTTCTTGGCTAGTATTTCCATTCTAGTCCTTCTCTTTTTCCTCCAACGATCGTATAGTCCAATTACCTTTAAATACTAACGACCGTTATGTGTTTATTTGTGAATTAATAATTATTCATACTAAATATAATAATTATTAATTAATTGAAACTCGTACGTAAAGTGTGCAATCCCGAAGTCTCGAGTTCGAGTCCGTACATATTACATTAATTTATATATGTAAACTTTACAGCTCGCACTCGGATATACATTAATGTAATAATTACATTGGTTAGTCTAGCTTTAACACGCCAATGTCCCCAGAACGGTCACGAGTATGGTTTCCTGGAAAAAACCACCTTTGATGATTTATCATCATACTTATCATTTTGTTACTAATACAATGTTAATATGGATATGGATCTAAGTCATTCCATAATTAACTTTCTGTTTCTCGTTATTTCTAATTGAGCAAGATTACCAAAACATCTAAACGTATTCCAGATAGTCTTTGGGCATGGCCATGCAAACATCTTGTCAACTCTACGAGTGGCCAAACAGTATTATACTTCAAAACAAATTTGAAGGAACAAATCCTTTTTGACTACAAGCATAACCCATGAACTTTGCATCACTTCTGAAAATACCCCTTATAACCACCAGTTACGGATAGCGTTAGAATATTTTACACAAATGAACTACATCCACAACAATTATCTGGTATCTCATGTATGAGGATAAATATTCATGATTTACTTAAATGACAACATCCATAAAGTACAATCATGTAGTTGGGATTCTGTCCTATATTCAATTTATTCTTATTATTGAATATCATGTGAATTTGGTATGTCCTACGCATCAATATACTTAAGTACATTCTACCAAAACTCAGATTTGTCTTAATTTAATGATATTCCATATCATTAATTGACAACGGACTATTTAGAATAACACAAGTTATTCATGGATTAAACATGCAAATATAGGACACAATTTATTATTAATGAAAAGAAACGTACTAAGTACTTTAATTCATTATAAATAATAAATTGCTTAATATCCTTTATCCAAATACTAAATAGATCAGTGCATGATAATTCTAGTTAATGAATTTTGTCTCAAGTAATAACTTGTTGATTATTGTGCCTCAAGTAATGACAATCATACTTGTTGACAAGACATTATTCAACTAACTTTGATCTATCATAATTTTGAGAATACTTATTTCAAGAATTCAATTAGTGAAATTCTTGTACGTGTGCAATCAATCATCATGATATTGCTACATAATATTTCATAAATGGTGTGATATCCTCAATCACCAATTTATGACAATCAAACTTTCAAACACTTTAAAGTTTAAAGTATTCTAATTCTGTAATGTATAATGCAACTATGCTCTTAGTTGAGCACAATGATGCGCGTGGATTGCAACACGCACTACGTTTTACCTCTCGAGGGATCTCGAGAAGCTTGCAATCCCCACCAGGCAGTGTACCTGACCGATGTAGTATAGTGTAGTGGCAAGTACCGGGGGATTGATCGTTCTCTCGCAGGGAATAGTGTTCGTTAGGCTAAAGGCTACTCTAATCTAGGTCTAAGGGTGGAGGAAGATTCTTTTTGTATTTTTATATTTTATGAAAGTAGGTAAAATCTCTGGTTTTGGAGGAGAGGGCGGAATTAGTTGCTAGTCAACTAACCCAAGTTATCTATGGAGATAACGATTCCCTAAACCGATTCCCTATGGAGATTACGATTTCGTAATACCCTAAACCAAAATCGATCTCAAAAAAAAATTAACACTAATCTAAGATTTTTGTGATTCGTTTGTTTGGGTTAATCACAATCGTTATTGTGGTTTCGATCTATTGTTCTTCAGTATATCATTGTTATTGGATCGAATTTGTTGCTATGGGTTGAGTTTGTTCGATTACTGCTTATAAACCCTAAGCGATTAGGGTTTTATTTTTACGTATTGTTTGCATATGGTCTTCTTTGTTTGAGGTATTCTGTTCGTGGGTATAAGGGAGATGAGTAATACGCATCAGTCGCAGGG
>LBNU01032320.1:102084-133593 GCA_014162995.1 Artemisia annua | reverse complement strand
TATATATATATATATATATATATATATATATATATATATATATATATATATATATATATATATATATATATATATATATATATATATATATATATTGGCTCCTGGGGTGGAAGCATACGCACCAAGTGTGCATAGTACGCAGTCATCGGCACAGTATGCACACTGATTCCCCAGTCACCAAATATCACAGGGGTCACACTTAGCTTAGGCTAAACTAATAACTTCCCTGCGATATATTCATGTAGTCCTCCATAGTCGGAAGATGTTCGGAAAAGTCCGAGTCTATCATCGGGAGGCCTTCCAGAAATCAGGAACCTGTGTTGAAGAATCATCTATCGAAGCAAAGAGTTAGTCCAGTATTCTGTAAATATGATTGATGCGGCGTATTGGGTAAGCAAATACGGCGCATCGATAAAGTACTGACAGATAATGAGTATTAGGTAAATCCATGCAGCGCACAGGAGATCTGCCGCATTGTCGTAGAGTAATACGCCGTATTTTATATAAACTCAATTATTCGTAAATAATAAGGCGCATTTAGTAAAAGCTATGCGCCGCATTCTTCTGAACAAAGGAGCAGTGCATACCCCACTTTCATGTTTCCCGAGGCCCCCGTACCCCTTTTATACCAAAAGTTTAGATCATTCCGTATCAAACTATATATATAAGCTTAAAACCATAACTCCAACGGCCTAATTTAGTCCTCATACCATAAAACCTAATATGATTATATATTTTTTTTAAATTAGCCAACCCGACTAGTTGTAAAATAAAGTTATCATATGGTTTTTGCATTAAAAGCATCCCAAATTACCGATCCGCCAACCAATTAATCTCCTAGTCTAAGAATTGTAAATACCTAAATACTTCCTTAAAAACTACATATATTTAAATTGATACCTTATAATTGATAAGGGACTAGGACCATAACAATTTCAGCAGCAAGAGATTAGTAGAATCTCGTGTTGACTTTTGGCAAAAGGTTTTCCATTTCCGTTTTTAGAAAACTGCGTCGCATCTCATCTTATATATAGGGCGTCCAAGATGCGGCGCATCTAGTTAGTTATCATACGACGCATATGAAAATAATATCTTACTGTTCAAAAATTTTATTGAAGTTCGTCACGGCGCAACTAATTAGTTGATGCGCCGTATTTAAGGATTGATTGACCGGCCAAATTTATCAATTAGGCTGGAATGCGGCGCAACATATGAGTTGCATACGCCGTATTAAATCAAATGAGAGAAATACCTTGGCCTCTGCAGGTTGTAAATATGGTTATACGGGAACAAAGCAATTGGCACACCCATTCTACTATGGACTATAATCTCGTTGTTTTGTTAATAATAATTTATTCGATGGTTAGGAACAAATATTGATTTAAGGTTACAAAATTGAGATTATAATTTGGACATTGCGTCTTACATTGATCGAAGTCTGAAGAATTTTTACGGAAATCAAAACTTTCGTTGTGGATTTCGGTGTTTTTACATTTAGGTAATTTATAAGAAAAGAGGTTTGTATCAATGTTTAGCATACAAATTTCACCTTTTTAGTAAACCGTTTCTTAAAAAATTTCTTTTCAGACATGAACATGTAATAATCAGATTTTAGGTAAAGATAATTTACTTTTATCGTCAAATATTTGGGAGAAGTTTTGTAGAGAACTCTCCTTAAGGCTAAGTGAATTATTATAAAGGATAGCTGGACTTCTAATTTTTAAAGAATTTGAGACACTCAATGTTATCTGCATTGAGATTTCTCCTACCCTCACTGTTTACCGCGAGTTTTCAGTTATCGTAGCATTGATAATTCCACCTAACGTCTACAGTCAGTCCCAGAATGTAATCTTCATAGCAATGATTGCTTCATCATTTATCCTGAAAATTAACCAACTTTCGCACGAGAGTAGCGGAATGATCAAAGTAGATATCAAAAATCAATCATATTTATCAAAATTAAATGCGCCGCATAAGCAGAAGCTAATGCGCCGTATTTTCGTTACGTTTCAAAATACAAGATTTTTTATTCAGTAGATGCGCTGTATCGATAAATCAATGTGTCGCTTCTGTTTAATTAATTCGAAAACTGTTTTTAATTTAAATATTAAATACGCCGTATCTGTAAAAACAGATGCGTCGCATGGCGTTAGGGTTTCAAAAAATTCTTATTAAAAACAGAATACGCCGTATCTTGGAGAAAAGATACGTCGTACTCGAATTATTAAACGCGTTGTATTTATAAGATTAAAACGCAATACGCCGCATCTGCGAAACAGATGCGCCATATCGTTTGTATCAGCACTATACAACGACAGCAGTAAGTACAAAAATTAAAGAAAAATAAAATAAAAATAAAAAGAAAATTACAGAAAATAAAAACAAACAAAAACAGTAAATATGCAAATTATACAATGAATGCAATCTAATTAATATACAACAAGTTAGTGGTTAGAATCTAAAAACCTAATAAAAAGAAAATCTAATTAAATTACTAATCAAATTAATAGATAAATACAATTCACTCCCTGGCAACGGCGCCAAAAACTTGATGCGCGTGATGTGTCGTTGCGGTGTGTTAATGCCTACTCAAGTTTTACATTTATATTTAGCCGACTTATCAATAATACGCACACTTAACGAGCAGTGTACCCGGTCAGTTTGTATATAATGGTAAGTAGAGTGTCGATCAGTAAGAGTGGAACGATTTATCTAATTAACCTAATCAGTATTTTAATATCCTAAGTTAGTTTTAGAGCCTAATCTAACGCAAGGGGGTTCAGCCTGAGAGACTGGCATAGATTGGTTGAGTTAAACAGTAAATTAAACTAATGAGCACGAATTAGCGAATAGCATACACGTACACAGATAGATAATAGAAACTATAAGAAGACCTGTCCTGATAATTAAGTAGCTTGTCACTTGTTTTATTGCTAGTTTTATATGAAGTGTATGTAATTAAATCTTTCTCGTTGGCTCTAATCACATCGGCGGGTCCACCCTTAATGATAACTTATAACTATCCTATTCATCCGAAGACCTCAGATTAATAGGCGAGGAAGGGGTATGGCAGCCCAAGCAAAGCTCAACTAGACACAGAGATTATCAAAGCACTAATATAAGTCACCAAAGACATCATCATATAAACTTTAATTGATGGGAAAGCAATTTAGAGGTATGTATGATTTTCCGTAGTCACATACATATGCCCATCTATCCTGATCAATTAAAGTGTACTATTACAATAAAACAAAACTACTTAATGAATTAAATACATGCAGGACCTTCTTACAGCTCTAATATCTTCGTTTGGGGTGTGTCTTGTGTTGCTTGTTCGACTGAACTCGGCTCCTTAAGGTTATGTTGCACACAAAATTCGTCTAGGTCTTGGGGTATTCATAGTTTCTTTCTTAGGGTACGATGCGGCGCATGTAATGACCAGAAGCGGTGCATTTACTTAACTTCAAGTGGGGTCCAAGATTAATATATTCTGTAATATTCGTACACCGTCTTCAGATGCGGCGTAACTTGAATCTTTATGCGGCGCATGTCCTTCAGTATCTTGGATTGTATCTGGTGAAGTCTTGATAGTGATACGCCGTATGTCAGAAGTATAATGCGGTGTATCTGGAGTAGAACAAGCTTGATCTTCTTCGTTGACCAAGGTTTCATAAGCGGCGCATGGTAGAATTCCATGCGGCGCATTCTTCAAAGTCATGCAATGGTCTTCGAATTCATCTAAGTATGATATTGCGGCGTATCTGTTAAGAGAGATACGGCTCATCTTCTGGATTTCAGTAGACTTTTGACATCTTGCTCGTTTTGCTCCATAATTAGTCCAAAATCGCCAAGTTTCACCTATTACCTGTTTTTAACTAAGAATCACTAAAATAAACATTAAAGTACCGATTCTCATACATAATAAAGTAAAACAAGTCAAATAAATAGGATAAATGATGATAATAATATGTACTTATTTGAGTTCATCAAAGGCCTAGGTTCATTCATTCACATCTTTTGTGCACACACAATAACCTAAAGCTTTTCTTTTCCTTCTCTTTTCTCCTAGCCGATCGAACCAAACATCCCTTAGGGTTTTGGGTTGATTTTTTCATAAGAAAAATAATCTAGTGTTTTGATCTTGCAATCTCGTTTATTCGTTAGTAGTTTGTGTGTACAAGAACGAGGTAATTACTCACTATAGTAATTATCAAGAGATCAAATAACAAAATGGTAAGGGGTTATTCATAGATCTACACAAACCCTAATTAGGATTCTTCACTTGTTCAAGAACATTCAAGTTTTGTATACGGTACATTCTATTTAATTTTATGTTAATCTATTATGTGTTATAGATGATCCTTAGCTTCCGCATAACGTGTCTACTTGATTTACTTAATAATATAATTGTCATGCTTTAATAATTCCAACAATCAGAGCATGAAAGCATGTCTTGGAACGCAGTGTGAAGACCATATAATGTTAGACCATGCTACTTCTTCCCCATTCTGTCTCAAATCTTTCAGAGTCTTACTCATAGAGAAATTAACAATATTACCATCATTATCTTTCAATCTCTTGTTGTCTCTTCTATTAATATCTAACTGTGGAACTAGAATTATTTTAGATAGAAGGACATCACTAGCCCTGTTGGTAATTCAATAAACGAAACAAACAAACAAATCGAGCAAACGAAGCGGAAGCTTTATTCACATTAGCAAACCAAATACAAAGACAAATTCAAAGGTACTAAACCCAAATTCAAAAGGTACAAACAAAACTAAAGACATTGACCTCTATTTATAGGCACCAAACAAACCGTCATAAAGAATTTCCAAATTCTAAGTAAACTTGGTCGACAAGTCAAACAAATTACCAATTTTACCAAATAACCCCTAAAGTTTAAGTCACTTTTCTAACAATCTCCACCGTGACTTAAACTCCTCCACCTGCTTCAAATCAAATTCAAAGTTCCAAATTCCGAATTCCAAATTTCAAATTCCAAATTCCAAATGCCAGAGATGGTCGCTAAGTTCAAATCAAATGACCGATTCCAAAAAGCAATCCAAAACAAAATCGATCCAAACCAAATTCAATCCAAAACAAACGCCGATAACTTCAAAAGGAACAATCAAATGTTAACCAACAAATTCAAAACTATCAATTGAACAAAATTAAATCGGCTCAAATGATCTTCAACAAAGACAATCAAATATGAGCAACCAACTTCAAAAGCCCGACAAACGAAGATCCAAAATTTTCCAAAGTCACAAATTCCAAACGATCGAACAAATTCCAAACGACCTGAACCACGAACCTGTAAAATCCTTTTTTCTTCTTCTTTGTCTTCGTCATGGCTAAACGAACATGGCTCTTATACCACTTATTGAATAATCAAAGACGAACCAAACAAACAAATCCAAACAAACATGAAGATTTCTAAAACAACAAATACTAGTTTGTTTATCAAATAACAAATTCCAATAATTCAAATATCATACTAATTGCTAAATCCAAAACTAAATATCCAAATGCAATACAGTAGCTACACCAAAAGTTCATATTATCAAAAGGCCCAAAAATAACCATGTGGCCCAACAACCAAATTTAACCAATAAACAATTACAAAACAAAGCAATTAACAAATCGTCAAAACCAACTAACGAAACTTTGCAATAACCAGATGAAATGGATCCTTCCTGCCAAAACCAAAAGTAAAACGAACTTTTTTTTTCTTTTCTTCTTCTTTTTCTTCGTGGCTAAACGAATCAACCTGTCTTTGATACCACTTGTTGGTAATTCAAAGAGGAAACAAACAAACAAAATCGAACAAACGAAGCGGAAGCTTTATTCAAATTACTAAACCAAATACAAAATCAAATTCAAAGGTACTAAACCAAAAACTAATTCAAAAGGTACCAAACCCTAATTCAAACGGTACAAAACACAAATACAAACGATACCAAACAATTATTCAAAAGGTACAAACAAAACTAATAACATTGACCTCTATTTGTAGAAACGTAGAGGGGGAGTGAATACGTTCCTCTTTAAAACTTAAAATGTTTCGTATCAAATTTCCGATCAAGCGTGACTAAATATGAATAGTGGTTGTGTCACTTATAACAATCATATATGTCACTTAAGAACAAGTATCCAATCAATCACATAATCATAAACGTAACACTGGGTTCAAATGTTTTTAGTTAATTATGATTACACTATGGACGGTCCCTAATATACACCGGCGGTCCCTTAAATATTTGGGGACCGTCCCTATATAAAGGACCGCCACCAGTGGGCATGTCTATTACGTCTGATAGAGTTTTCTTATGTTTTGCATTTCTAAGTTAACTAGTTTTTATCACAAGCATACACACAACAATCCACACAAATCTAAATGCAATGCAAGTATAGAAAGTAAAAAGATAGAAAGAGAAAACACAAACCGGACACAATGATTTATAGTGGTTCGGCACGAAGCTCCTCTTCGTCCTACTCCACTCCCTGAGTACTACACTCGAGAGTTACTTCACTAATCAACACGCTCATCTATGGCGGAACAAACCGTACACAAGCTTACACCAAGTATACCGACACTAAGCGGAATGTTGAGTCCTAATCCTAGCTAGAACCAATCTATACCAAGGCCCACATGGCCACACAAACAAGCACTCTTGTCCCACTTAGATCGACAGACGATCTAAGCCTTCACACGAACGAGCACTCCCATTCACTTGAACCTTCACCCGATTCAAGTCTTCACACTAAGACATTCTTAGATCTTTACCCAATCTAAGCCTTCACACAAAGACACACTTGGATCATCACCCGATCCAAGCCTTCACACAATGACTCAACTAAGTCCTAACCTAAACACTAGGACATCACTCTCCTCACAACAAATACATGAACTAATCTAGTTACAAGACTTCTTGGATCTACATCACCATCCAAGTTCACACACATAATCCCATCCTTGACTCACACACAAGTTGGAAACGTTTACAATATTTACAGAAGCTATACACGTAACACTTGTTACGTTTGTGTGTGGACACCTATAACACTTCGATTCTTGACGACTTTGAGTGTTCTTCTCTTGCACATGATGTAGTGGATGACAGGATCACTTACAAACACATACCAAAGAATTATAGTGATCAAAGAATGAAAAGGAAAGACCAGGAAATTTTTGTGCAAAGAGGATCAGTTTTTCTAGTGAAAATGGGTCAGTATTTATAGATAGCTCAAGGAGGGAGGGACGGTCCCTTGAAGTTTGGACGGTCCCATGGTCCCTTGTATTTAAGGGACCGTCCCGACAGTTTTTGTCCTTTTGTGGTGAAATGTTACCTGGTGAAATTTTATCTGATTTGGGCGGGAAATGAGGCCGTTTGGACATTTGAAATTCAAATTTTAAATTTATTTTTCTTATTAAAACATTTCTTTATAAATACAAAAATAATTTGTCTAGTTTATTTTTGCAAAAATATTTTGTGACATTTATAAAATGTAAAGATTAAGGACAAAAAGGATTTTCTTTGATCACTTAACAAAGTTGGTAAAGTGTTTGTTCATACCTGAAGTGATGTCGAGAAACGTTGATGTGTGAACGAGTAACTTGTGCACTTTACGTTATGTGTTAAAAGTTACGNATTTGTCTAGTTTATTTTTGCAAAAATATTTTGTGACATTTATAAAATGTAAAGATTAAGGACAAAAAGGATTTTCTTTGATCACTTAACAAAGTTGGTAAAGTGTTTGTTCATACCTGAAGTGATGTCGAGAAACGTTGATGTGTGAACGAGTAACTTGTGCACTTTACGTTATGTGTTAAAAGTTACGTGTTTGTCATCATTAAAACATGAAGACACTGTATAGATTAAACGTCGTAACGTTTGCACTAACACTATTTATAGGCACCAAACAAACCGTCATAAAGAGTTTCCAAATTTTAAGCAAACTTGGTGGACAAGTCAAACAAATTACCAATTTTACCAAATAACCCCTAAAGTTTAAGTCATTTTTCTAACAAGGCCAATTTGCAGGTCATTGCCAAAAACCTGTACAACCATATCAGCCATGTTTGCTTTACTATAAATGTCACACCCTCAAAATCGGGTCCAGCGGAAGCTTACATGTCGCTGGGGTGTAACTCAATTGGTATCACAACACAAGTACAAAGAACGGTTTTCATCTTAGTCATTTAGAATAAAATTGTTTAACAAAAACGTTGAATTTACATTGTTAAAAGTAATGCGGAAGTAGGCCCTCAAAATAGTTAAAACGGTCCCCAAATGAACATCAGAGTCTTCTGTGACCATGCCATGCCCTGCCAAAACCTCCAGTAGCGTGCCATTGCTTAATACCTCAAAATACATGCTAAAACGTCAACACGAGGTTGGTGAGTTCATAGAGTTTAATGAAAATGAATTGCATTAGGATGAAGATTTCCCAACGAAGGCATTGTAAATCCACCCGGTTCCAAGTCTCGGCCATAACAAGACTTGCAACCTGTGTGTTTACAACCCACCGCCAAACATAATTTGGTTTATGTAAACAATTGTAATATTTGAGCCAAAAGTCAAAGATAATTGTAGCAATGTCGCTATAAAATGGTAAATGTGATAATGTAGCCATGACAATGTCGTCATCTGGCAATCCTTGTAGCAATGTCGCTATAAAATGGTAAATGTGATAATGTAGCCATGACAATGTCGTCATCTGGCAATCCTTGTAGCAATGTCGCTATATGATCAATTCTGACAATGTCGCCAGATATGTACGGGTATCATGCCATACCCAGGCAATGTACGAGTATCAAGCCATACTCAGGCAATGTACTACATAAAGCATTTGAGTAAACAAAGAAACATTTGAGTAAGGCAATTGGTGTTTAAGTAAGCAAGTAGTTTGTTCAAGTAAACCAAGTATTGCATTCATGTAAAAACGAGCATGTATTCTCCCCCAAAACAGTTATGAAATAAGTTAAAATAGGGGGCTTGAACTCATAGTAATAGGCAAAAGTTTAGAATTCTTGTGAAAGTAAAAACAAGTATTTGAGAAAAGTGGGGCTACGAACTCACCTCAAGTGATGGTACAATATGTAGTGTATGAACTGAAGTGATGAGGTGCAACTCCTAGCCGCAACCTAAAATGAATGCATGTAATCTAATTTAGATTATGAAATGAATTCGTGTATGCATTTTCACTTATAATCTATACCACTCGTATTAATTCAAAATATGTAATATTGTCGAAAATATAATTTATATTATCGTATTAAGTCATAATGAATATTACATGTTCATATATTGTAACGATGTTTTATGATAGCCGTTTGGCGATAAAATGTGAAAATACAAGTTTTCGTCGTAAAATATTATACTTAGTAATTTCTGAAATACGGCTAAAGTGGCCTCGGAAAACTAGTTGTAAATCAGTGAATATTGAGAGTTAGGAAATTAAATTGGTATTTCTGGAAAGCTTAGCACCAAGCCTAAATATGTTCAGTAGTGAAGTTTTGCTCAATGTGCCCAGATTTTAAGATAAATGGTCGAAAAATATGGTGTTTAGGCCAAAACTGCCATTTCTGGGCAGTTTTTGTGAATGTTTGGATGAGTGTAGATTACTCATTTTAAGTCCAAATGACAAATGGCTTTTTGATTTGAAAACTAGGCCAGGTGCTCTAACTTTTGTTCCTTGGAGTCCCAACTCCATAACTGAGTCATTTGACGGTAAAATGGCTCCCAACATGGGTGTTTGTAGATTTTCTGGTTTGTCTTAAAAATATACTAAGTCTTAGTGCTCATGGAAATTTTTAGTAAATATATATCTTTGAAAATTCATAACTAATTCATTATAAATCCGTTTCTCGAGTTCTTTATATCCCCGAAAAGGTAAAAAGGTGAACTAACATATTTTCAACAGTTTGGTATGTTTTGACAAAGTCTAAGGCTCGTTTTTGGTCAATGAATTTCGTACATCAGCAACATATTTTTCAGAAATGTATATATAGTTAGTATATCTTGTTTTTGGCATAACTTCTTCGTCGTAAGTCCGTTTTTAGTGGTTCAAGCGGCCATGTTTTCGTCTTTGAATGTATTTTCTGAATCTTTAAGCCAAAATTACCCAGAAACCCCTGGTCTTTCCACGTTTTGCAAAAATGGACAGCAACTTTCTAATAGTGTTTAAAAATGGTTTTCCATGGTTTATTCTTGTCCAAATCCATCACCAACAACAACAAAACATCCCTTAATCTACCATACACCTTCTTAGGGTGTCATGGGTTCCCTAACATTGTTTTTCAATCATTTCTCCATAGGTTCACTAGTAATTCATTTTATAGATAAAAATGATATAAAACATGAGTTTGGTGGTATAGATTTTTACATGCTTGTACATAGACAATAAAAATACATGAACCTTGATGAAATTTAATAAAATTATGAAAATGAATTTGGTAAACTTACTTGAAGTGGTGGTGATTAGTTGCTTTAGAAAAACCTAACAAATCTATAGGTTTCTATTTCAAAACCTTGTAATAGATTGCAAATACTACTTGTAAATAATCTTGGACATGAAAAATTTATGGTTCTTCTTGTTCTTGTTGTTTGGCCGATCACACAAAGAGAAAAGGAAGAAGAACTTTTATTTTTGGATCTAAAGTTCTTTATGTATTGCATGTATGTGAAAATTATGTGGCAATTAGATTTATATAGGAAAGTTTAGGAGGGAACAAGTGTCCTATGACACATATGTAACCGGCCACCTCATGGGGTGGGTTGATTATGTGTAATTTTTGAACAATATTATTTTTACGGGGTACCGTTTAGTGTATAGTTTTGTAATTTTAGCGTTATCGGGTACCGGGTTAATTAAAAATAATTTTTAATGTAATCATTGTATCGAAATGAACTTGTAAAAATTATAAAAATATAATTTTGTAAATATTGGGTGTTTTGATAGGTAGTGCTTGGTTGGTACAAATATTGTTATAAGTTAATATAATTGAAGGTTTAAAAATATAAAACCTTAAAATATAAAATAATTAACTTTGACAATTTTAGTGGGAATATTACTAATATATAAAATATTAGTGCCATAGCGGAAATTGTTTGGTGTATTGATTAAAAACTATAATCATATGTTAATATTTATTTGAAGATAAATAAATATATGTAACTTGAAATTGTATATATTCTACGAGTGGGATAGAATGCAAATGATGTCGTGATGAAATGTAGACTAACCCTAGTCTATGAAATGTATGATGAACGATGTCTCATGATAATGTGACTTAACCTACCCGGTTTCGTCAAATGAATATCCGTAAATCTAGTTTACGTGAAATGATGAATAGTGATTTGAAAATGACCTGAATTAACGAATTGTGACAATAAAGTTCACTATGCTCAACTTTTTCCATAGGAATATAACTGCTCAAAGGGCCCTGCTCCCAACAACTTTCATGCCACATGGAAGTTTCTTTACCATCACCTATCCTGCTTATTATATTACACCTCATTTTATCTCTGATGGATAGAATCTGCTTCCATCCACAGCTTGTGTTACTTTCAACCTTCACCCCCATATACTTTTTCTTTAAGCCTTACTTCATTAATCAATTTTACCCATAGAGACTCTTTCTTACCGTCTATGTTCCATACATGTTTCCCGTTCCTCAGTCCCCTACCACCTTTGAAATAATCATGACTTCTCTATTTATACTGATAGAAAAAGATGCAGTTATGACACATACCATTATCCACTTGATCATCTTCTGAGGGAAATCAAACATGGATAAGGCAGCTTCAAGAAAATCCCAATTCACTATATCATAAGCTTTTTGGATATCAATCTTCAAAGCTACTATTTTGGCCTCATTCTTCCATTCATACCCTCTTAATAATTCTTGTGTCAGCAGTATATTGTCAGTGATTAGCCTCCCATGAATAAATGCACTTTGATTAGGATTCACCATAGTACACAAAGAATTTTTAATCCTATTTGTTAAAATCTTGCTGATACACTTGTAGATGATATTGCAGCAGGCAATAGGCCTAATTTATGAGACCTTATTTGGAGAAACTACCTTTGGAACAAGAGTAGTAAAAGTTGAGTTTACATCCCCCAAAAAAATCCATAACTGCTTCACATACATCTTTCCCCACAATGCTTCATGCTTGTTTATAGAACTTGGAAGTATATCCATTTGGAACTGGTGCTTTACAATCATTTATATCAAACATAGCCTTCTTAATCTCATCTTCTATTACTTGGCCTTACCATGCTCACTCATTGGTTTATGGATATAATTAATATGCGTATGACCAGATTCGAACACGAGCCTATGCGATTGCACACTTTACGTATGAGAGTCGATGTTTAATAATTAATATAAATGTTATAAATTAATTATTATTTCACAATAAACGTCTAACGGTCGTTAGTACTTAAAAGTAAAAAGGTCTAACGGTTGTTAAAGAGAGACGAAAATAAGGAAACAAGTCAAGAAGGATCTAGAATCCCTTATGGGCTTGTATATTTGGTCGATTGGGATAAATCCCACATAGGAAATCCTATGTAACTTTATACCAAGTCTATAGTATAAATACATCCCCTTGTATTCATTCTTTGTGACTTGATTTTCAATAGAAGACCAAACTTCGTATTCTCTTACTCCTTGGTCGATTAAAGTGAAGCCCCATGAAGGGATTTGCAATAGACCTTGAGCATAACAAAAGTGTTTGGTTAAGCTTTGTGATTCAAGAACCTAGCTTTTCGCATGGAATCGTTAGTAATACGTGTGTACATGATCGTAGAGAAATCCTACTTTGGATTTTTGGTGGTTTTCCATTCGACTCGTGATATAGTCGATTAGCATAAACCCTAATTTATTAGAGTTTTTGATTTGATCTTTATTTGGGGTTT
Organism: Artemisia annua; assembly: GCA_014162995.1. Taxonomy (NCBI): domain Eukaryota; kingdom Viridiplantae; phylum Streptophyta; class Magnoliopsida; order Asterales; family Asteraceae; genus Artemisia; species Artemisia annua. The sequence continues at coordinate 120,660 of LBNU01032320.1, read as the reverse complement.
TTCCATAAACCCTAATTGCTTGGATTGCTAAAAGGTATGCGTTTCTTTATGTTTCGGTTAATTAAATTACATGTATTGATTCATATACTTCCACCGCATGCTTTGATGTTTACTTGTTTAATATATACATGTTATGATATTAAAATTCCTATAGTGGTATCAGAGCCATTAATATGGTGTAATTAATTACCAAAACACATAAAAATTGAATCTTTAGTTATTATTGCATGTTTCTTGGTTTCTAGATTTTCTTTTTTTTTTATTATTATGAAACCTTAATTTTTTTTAATAAATAGTCGATTACTATTTTATTAGATAAAAAATTTATAGTGTTCGTAAAATTAGTAGAAACCCTAGGTTGCATAAATAGTCGAGTAATATTTTATTAGATAAAAACGTAGTTGTAGTTAGTCGTGAGACGGAAAAATATATGTATTTAATATATTGAGGTACATTATGTTAGGGATAATCTTGGAATTTAGAAAGGAAAAAAATCCTAGTTTTATTAATGTTTCACAAAGTCAAGTAAAGTTGAAAAAAAGTGTCATCTTCAATCACAGAATCAAATTTCCCTTAGGTGGCATTTGGTTGAATTTGAAATTTCAAATTTTCAAAATTTTGAGAATTTTCAATACTTAAGAATTTATAATGTCGGAATTTAAAATGCCTTCACAGGTTTGGTTCTTAGAAATTCATAGTATTTTGACATTTCTCCTTATGTTTGTTATTTCAATTTTTTTAGTAAGTAATAGATTTACTTTGATACTAGAAAATAATAAAATAATAAATAAATAAATAATACAGCAAAACCTAAAACAAAAAAAGTAAAAATAATATTTTGGTCTAATTTGGTCATTTATAAAAAAAAATTGTTCTCAAGCAAATTGAAATTCGCTATATTTTAGAGTCATTCTAATTCTTCTTATTTTGCCAATTTATAAAAAAAAATGCAAATACCATAAATGCCTTCAATATACCCTAATCAAACACACCCTTATTAGTATTACTTTGTCAACAGGAGAATAGTTGTATATGTCAAGTCAATGAAGTCTTTCTATAGCTTTGTAAATGAAGTCTTTCTTTATTCATTTATTTATGTAGGTACATAATACAAATTAACTTCTTGTAGAAAAATGCTGACAACTTTTTTCTCTAATAGTCAGAATCTGTAAGTTAAACAAAAAAAAATACTCTCTCTCAATCACTTAAGTTATAATACACCACCTGACCCACACAACAACATCAACAACATCAACAACTATAACTAGAATAATAATAATAATAATAACAACAACAACAACAACAACAACTACTACTACTACTACTACTACCACCACTACCACCACCACCACCACCACCACCACCACCAGTAGCTACTACTACTACCACTACCACCACCACCACCCCTCAAACCACCACCACGCCACCGCCACCACCACCACCACCAACCGCCGCACCACCGCCACCACTACTACACCACTACACCAATACTACCAGCCACTACTACCACCACCACTACTACTACTACGTACCACCACACTACTACCACCTTACTACCACTAACTACCACCACTTACTACCACCACCACCACGACCACCACCACCACCACCACCACCACTACCACTACCACCACCACCACCAGCGGACCACCACCACCACCACCACCACCGCCGCCACCACCGGCCGCCAAACCACCCACCATTGACCACTGACCACTACCACTACCACCACTACCTATTACACTACCACCTACTACCAACTACCACCGACTGACCACCACTACCACACTACCCCTCCCCCCACTACTACCACCACCACCACCACCACCACTTACACTACCACCACCACCACCACCAAAAAAACCACACATCTACCACTACCACCACCACCACCACTACCACACCACCACCACCACCCACACCACTACACCAACCACCACCACCACCACCTTGGACTTACGACGTAGCTTGACCACCACCACTCGTCTTACTACTACTTACTACACCACCACCACCCCACCACCACCACCACCACCACAACCCACCACCACACCACCCGACACCACCACCACGACCACCACGACCACCAGACCACGACCACCGAGACCACTATACGCGACTCACTTAGCTACTAGTACTACTAGCTACTACTCACCACTACTACCCCACCACACCACCACCACCACCACCACCACTACTACTACCACCACCACTACTACTACCACTACTACTACCACTACTACTACTACTATAATAATAATAATAATAATAATAAAGAAAAAAGCCTATGGCTTGGATGGTATTCTTAGCGCAAATCCCTATAACTCAAGGGGGTATGGGGTTAAGTTACACGTTCACGTTATAAGGTTATAGCATGCCCTAAAACTTACGGTACCAAGTGCTTTGTGAAATGCTAGATTATACTCTATCCATCTTAACATAAACACACAGTTTAAGAAAAGTACAATAATTACTATTTTTTATTTCTTACTTATTAGATAATGATAACTTACCGTTACCTAGTTAATGAGTCTCTTTTTCGAACTTTGTAATATCAGTTTCAAGAAATATTAATATAGTAAACTTGATTAAACTTGTTCATTTATATTTTAGTAGTCGATAATTAATTTGAGATAACCAAAAAAGAAGCAAACACAATACATAAATAGAGGGATATTACATGTCTTTTGTTCATAATAATAATAATAATAATAATAATAATAATAATAATAATAATAATAATAATAATAACAATAATAATAATAATAGAATAAAAAAGTAAAAAATAAAAATATATTACATGTCTACTGCTGTAGAGAATTGAATAACGACAAAATTAATTAGACTGAAAAATTGTTAGTCTATGCTTAATTTTGAACGCGATTGTTGATGTATATTGGTTTACCATCCATAGACAAAAACGTTATAGAAATCAAAAGACTTGCCCACATTTTTTATGTTTAATATATTGTCTATCATGTACGTGTCTAAATCATCCTCTCTAGAAGTAGCCTACCTCAAATCATTAAACAGTATGATAAATTTTCCTATGTTAAGTAGGGGTGAGCAGGAACCGCACCGCAATCCACAAATCGAAAAAAAACCGCAAAATCCGCACCGCAATAACCGATCCACAACAAAAACCGACGGTGCGGTTCTTTAAATTAGAAAAATCGCATTTTGCAGTGTGGGTTGGGTTTTCACCGAAAAACCACACCAAAATAACCGCACTGCACCACTCCGTCATATTCAAATATATTTTCTTATTTTTTTAGAATAACACACTAAAAGTTATAATTTTTTTATGATAAAATGCTTTTGCTTATACTTTTATAATAAATTACTTCAAACATATTTTAATTGTTAATTATTATCTGAGTTTTATATTAGGTAATATAACTTTATTTTTCTTTTCAATTTATCATCGAAGTTTATAAAAGTCTTCATCTTATTCGACTTTTACTATTGTATAGATTTATAATTTCATACTAATACACATCATTTTGAATATATGTTTCAACACATCATATAACCTTATAATATATTTATTTTATAATAAATATATACCAAAAATTATAATTTGAAGAAAAAAAAGAAAAGAAACTTTGACCCAAAAAACCACAAAAACCCGTAAAACCGCATAAACCGCAAAACCGCGCGGATGTGGATTCTCATTTTTTAGAAACCGCAATTGCGGATGCGGGTTCGTTTTACCAAAAACCGCACCAACCCGCACCATGCTCACCCCTAATGTTAAGGATGATAGTGCAGTTGTTTCTTATTGCAGGTGATGCTCAAGATTCATAACCAATATAAGATCATCAACTAGCAAACTTTGTTGAAATGATTTTAGATTTTTCTATTAAAATATTGCACATAAGATCATTGTGTTCACAATGGAAGTTCATTTAAAAAAAAAAAAAAAAAAAAAAAAAAAAAAAAAAAAAAAAAAAAAAAAAAAAAAAAAAAAAAAAAAAAAAAAAAAAAAAAAAAAAAAAAAAAGAGAGAAAATAACCTTGATCATTATTGTTATGTGAACAGTGTACACATAAATTATTTATCTAATTATTTATTCAAATAACTTACTAGTATTTGTCAACGATTCATTGCCAACTAGCTACCATAATATGTATTAGGTCATCGGTTATGATAGTGGTAATATACTAAACTAAGAAACCACTATTTAATACTACGTATAGAATCAAGAGTTGCATTAATTTTGTAAGCAGTCAAATTTCCAAATGTTTCTATAATTGCAACGGGAACCTGTGTTCATTGTCTTTCTTCTACCCAAGGTAATTGACTAACATAAACATTATATGTTTAATACTCATTTTACAATATGTGTTATGTCTAACCAGTTTTGTTGTCACCAATTCCTGTAGATAAATTTGATCAAGGACTGTGTAGCCAAAAACTAGACACTAGAAACATAATTCTTTATGGGAACAGAACATGAATACGGTTGGGAGGTTGAGGAGACCAATGGAGCAGGAATCACATTCAAGGCGCAAAAGGATGGAGATTTAAACAATCCTCATTTGTGCCAGGGTTGTGTTATAATTTAAGTACCATGACTATCATATAATTAATATAATATCAAGTAGTCACATATGCGGAAGCGTAGGATACATATAACATATTAAAGATTAACTAAAACATAAACAATAACGTACCTTTTGATTCTAGCAAGAACAAGAATCAAACTTCAAGAACCTTGAACAATAGGATGAACCCTAATTAGGGTTTATAAAGATCAATGAATAGCCCCTTACCGAGATATTAACTATAATGAGTTAATACCACGTTCTTGTACACACGAACTATAACCGGATTAATATTAATGCTAGTTAATGAAAACACAAGAGTTTGTTTAATGAAAACAAACAATCGAAACCATTAGGGGTTTGTGTTCGATCGGCCACAAAGAAAAGAAACAAGAAAAACAATTTAGGGTTATAGCTTGTGCACAAAAGGTCCCAAGAATGAACCCCTAAGCCTTGTATATATACTAAGGGTGTGTTTGTTTCATTAAGATGTTTTAGGTCTGAATCTGACTACCCATCTTACCAGTAAGAGGTGGCTAGAAAGTCTAAATCTGAACGAAATAATGTTGTTTGTTTTTTTATAATTGTCTGAATGATTTTAAGTGCTCTTTTTTGCAATTTATTTAAGTAACTTCCAATACAGACTTTTTAAGTTTTTATAAGTTTTGGTCCGTTTTTATGTTTTCGTCCGATTTTTTACGTTTTCGTCCGTTTTTTATGTTTCCATTCGTTTTTTGATGCTTTCGTCCATTTTTTCACTTTTTCATCCGTTTTTTCACGTTTTTGTCCAAAAACGTAAAAATTCTGACGAAAATTAAAAAATCAGACGAAAACGTGAAAAAACGGACGAAAACGTGAAAAAACGGACGAAAATGTAAAAAAACTGATGAAAACGTGAAAAATCTAACGAAAACGTGAAAAAACGTATGAAAACGTGAAAAAATGGACGAAAACGTAAGAAAATCAGACGAAAACGTGAAAAATCGGATGAAAACGTAAAAGTTCAGACAAAAACGTGAAAAATCGGATGAAAATGTGAAAAACTGAACGAAAACGTGAAAAACCAGACAAAAACGTGAATAACCGAACGAAAACGTAAAAAAACTGACGAAAACATAAAAAGACGGACGAAAACTTATTAAATCGGACGAAAACACTATAATTTAGTGGGTCGACCCGACCCAAACCGTCTGACCCATGACCCGTTAGACCCATATTTAAAACATGACCCATTTGACCCATAACCCATTTGACCCATAACCCATTTGACCCATGACCCAAATATATTATATTAACACGAGTCTTCAATCTCTCGTATCGAGTAAGAGGCAGTAAGACAAGTCCTCCACCTCTTACTGAGTAAGATGTTATATGTCTAACTGGGTCTGACTCAAAAGAAAAAAACAAACAAGCAAAACGTCTGCCCACCTCTTTCTGGTAAGAGGGAGTAAGAGGGCTAGTAAGACATTTTTTAAAAAACCAAACACACCCTAAGTAAACTTGGAGGACAAGTTAGAGAGGGAATGGGATTCCCTCCCATACCACGACCGGCCACAAGGACCATGGGTCCTTCCGGATCCTTCTCGTGTCCAAATTTCACTCTAGTCCTTTATCTTTGATATTTAATGCTCATTAGTCAATACTTGTTAATTACTAACTTCATTTAAACATTAACTTGTGTTTTAAACAATTAAATATATAACGTTTTACATATTAATTATTATTCATTAATTCCTTCATTCGTAATGTGTGCAATCCCGTGGTCTCGGGTTCGATACTAGACATATACATATTAATATTTATCCACAAACTCTAACAGGTTGGGTAGTCTGTTAGTTAGAAAAAACAGCTTCCGGATACCAGTTTTGTGCAACAGAAACTCTAGTCCATCATTCTTATGGAACCTCATTGCCAATGAGCAATGTTACCCATTAAGTCGTCACTATGTTACAACTTTTCCTTTTCTCATGGACAGGCTCATTGACACCAAAGATGATGTTTCGTTGCTTGTGAGATCAAAAGTCCTAGAACACAACCTCGGTGCCTATGAAGATGTCACAAATCTCTTCAACAATATTTGTAATGAAGTTGTCCTTAGGGATTTTTACTATAATGAGCAATGTAGTAAATTTGATGAATATTGCAACCATTTCGGGCCTCGCATACTAATTTCATTACGGCGGATCTATAAGAGTACTACATGGAAAACGTTGACACTTATTGCTGCTTTAATAATCTTCAGCCTAACATTACTGCAGACCATTTAACCGTTCGAAATGCATGAAATGTTGGAGACTCTTCTCAATAATGACTGAAAAAGTTTGGATGTGGTTCTGGGTGGTTTACTTGTTTCCTACTGTAATAATTTCTCTTCTTTCCTAGTTTTGTGTTCAGATTGTAGCAAGTTACTGCCAAGATCTTATTCTTTCTTTAACTTAAGTTACTGCCATGATCTTATTCTTTCTTTAACTTCACTTGTTAAGGTGAATCCTAATAAAGGGATGCCTGGTCCCTAAATGTGTAAGCTAAGTGTGTCAAAAAGAACACAATAATTCCAGTTTCAGCTGTGGTTAGTTTACCGTATTGTAATCCACTTTAGTTCCAAACTTAACATTGTAGTAACTGTTTACAATTTAAACATTAATTGGTTATATGGGAGTTTTAGTACAAGAAAAACACATTCTAAAGTGTAAGAGAGTTTAAGAATAAGATGAGGCTTGCATTAATATTTAACAAGGGTTAATTATGGTAGCAATGTCTTATAAGAGAACGCGGGAGATACAGACACGAGTAATAACTATTGTTTGCTTTTATCGTATAATATTCTTTAAACACAAATCCTAAAAAAGCAGTGAGTCTCAATTTTTATTTTTATTTTACTTAAAACAAATACATTTCATTAAACTAAAACAAAATTACATAATATTAAAATCTTGTATATAATAAAAGAATTTACTTTTGGTCAAATCAAGGGATTCGATTAACCAATGAGAGGGCTCGGTTTTGAATCCGAACACTCTATTGGGGCACGGGTACGAAACCCTAATCCTGAGCCTATATATACTCGCCCAATGTGGGTGCTTATCGTTCATTATTCTTCTAACCCTTGTGCATTCGTTTTCTTATCGCAGGCAAAACCATATTAATGATTTCATTTTCTGATGTTGATGGCACATCTGTTGAGTGCAAACATTTGAGTTGTATTTGATATTGACTATTAGTTTACATTTAATTGTGTTGTGTTTTTGCAGAGTTTATTATCAAGGTTTTAAATCCAAAAAATGATCCAAAATTATTTTTAGGATTTATGCTACAAGATTTGAGGTAATAATTTAATAGTAAATTCTTTAAAATTATTATTATGTTAATATGATTTTGTTGATTTGTATAGATATGTGACAATATCATAAAAATCTATCCTTTATCATGGCAGAACATATACTACATAACATTAACTCGATACACTTATCATGAAAAGCGAGTTAATGCATCTTTATGCCCAAGTACTACGAGATATATGGATTCAAGATGGGCACTATGCTACATAGCATTAACTCGATACATTATCATTTGAATACTCTTGATTGATTCTAGAACTCTGCTTTATAGGATCATGTAAGGCTAGAAAGCGGGGAGAGTGTAGACTTAGGATCTATTTGTTTTATTTGTGTCATTGTCTAAACCCAAAAATATTTCCCATGCCTATATCCCACCCATAGTCATTCTAGCCTTTAGCATGTTTTAGTAAGGGATTTGAGCAATCATGAGTGTTTTTGTCGCCGCAAGGATTTGAGCAATCACTTATGGTTTTGTCATCCTTGGTTGAGTATTGTTATTGGTGAATATTATTCTCTAAAAATGATTTAAACCCAAAGCCTTCCATTATATGTGTCACCCATATTTTTTCCTTCTAGAATAATTATATCTGTCTAGTAGTTGAGATTTGAAATTTGGTCAAGCTTATAATAGTTTATGCATCATGACTGAGCCCTTGAGTGATCAGAAAATACAAACCTAGACTAGTATGAGCGGTTGACATATATTTTCTTTTCTCTTTTCATCAGGTGCTTATTCTTACAATAAACTAGAAGTAGGTCAAATTTAAATTTAAAGCTAGATACAACACATCAGCAGTGTGTCTAACCGTTGTTGTGTAGTAAAGGTAAAATCAGGTGAGGTGCCTATCATGACGTCTGCTACTGGCACACACTTGTTACATGATCCAATTTTTGCATTTTGAAGCTTGGACTTTGGATGAACGGCAAGTGGTAGCAACTCGGTTATAGGCTAAGACTATTTGCTTTCTTTTTCCTTTTACACCATTATTGTGCATCCCATGTCTTATCCTACCCTTTAGTTGTGAATCATGCTTAGGTGAAGGATTTGAGCAGTCATTGGTGTCTTGCCCGGTGTTCCGGTCATGTACCATTGCCTTTGTCGCCTTTGCCGTAGTATGTTAGTAACAACACTACACCCACAAGCCTTATATGTGTTCACCCAATATTGCCTTTAAAAATTGTTTCGACCTTAGCTCTAGTGGTAGAGATTTGTGTAACTGCCAAGCCTATGATAGAATACATTCTATGACTGTGCGTTGAGTGATCACCCCGAAATTAACACTTAGATTAGGAGAGAGAGATGAGTGTTTGTTCCAGTTTCATGAGGTGTTCGGCTTTGATATATTCTAGCATAGGAAGTTTTTAGACTCATATTTTCCAGTTTCTGGGGAAATATCTTTTTAAAAATTATTCTAATAAGGTCTACTTGAGGGCAAGTAGAGTTCAAGTGGGGGGATATTTGATAACGTCAAATTTACCTATGATTTAAGTGTTAATTTCCCCCTTATTTGCTCATCTTTTCTATTCATATGTAGGATATATACTCTTATTTGTTTATATTCTGTTTTCAGGGCAAAGATGAGTAAAAAAGAACGAAGAAACGCGGAAATAGAAGGACTTAAGAGAAAATACATGAAAAATGTGGATTCTGCACTAACTACGACGTAGAGGTTCATCCACCTACGCCGTAGCAAGGATTTATGAAGACTACGGCGTAGCTCACTCCATGATTACGGCGTAGAGATCTACTAAAGGGCACTACGGAGTAGCAACACTCCACCTACGGCGTAGACCCCAATTTGAGGCAGTAAAGAACTCACGAGGCCAAAGAAGAAGTTACGGCGTAGTTACCCTAACAACTACGCCGTAGAAGCATCCAATGAAGAAACTATGCCCGTAGCACTTGATCAAGCTACGGCCTAGTCCAGATTTACAAAGGCTACGGCGTAGCAACTCAATCAGCTACGACGTAGCAAAGTCGGGCCTATAAATACCAGCCCTAATTCCGAGTTTATTCATTCACTTTTCACCACACAGAAGTTAGGAGAAACTCGGGGAGCAGGAGGAATGAAGTTCTAGCCACATAGAAGTCATTTCCAAGGGAGGATTCATACACCAATGATAAGTTTATCAATTTCATTGTCTTGTATTCGATTCATGTTTAGATTTGTATTAACTCAACATTGTTTTACTGCAATTATGAATATGAGTGGCTAAACACCTCTTGGTGTTAGCCTAGTTATGAAATTGTTATTGTTATGATTTAGTTTTCTACGCATCTATTGTCTATTGTTTGTATACTTTCATGGCGAGTCTTAGGACACTCTAATTCCGGTAGTGTTGAGCGTTGGTAGTTCCTTGGAGGCTTGGGGAATTAACCCTAGGAACCAAGCTGATAGGGATGTGACTTGGTGATAGCAATATCACCATACATGTGCAAATTAACCCTAGGACCACCTACCAATGCGATACGCTTAAAGAAGCTAGAGGGGGTGTAAGATCTGACCATGCCGCATCTCGGTAGATTTTTCCATGTTAGTAGAGGTACTTAATGGCTCTTGCACCTTCGTAGGTTCACGCCACCCGATGAACCCTCAGCTTTACAAAAGTCAGGGATAAGACAAGGTGTAAGATATATTTAGGTGATTTAACCCTCTGATCCTGAATGAATGTAACCCCCAGACGATATGATAGGATGCAATTATAGAAAACTAATCATAATAATAACAAGAATAGTAATTAGGTTAGCACTATCTCTCTTTACTGATCTTCTCCATTTACTTACTTGCATTGTTATTTACATTTCCTAGTTAATTAATCTTTTCAATCATAAAACCCCCTTTTACACGTGACACTAAACTTAGATAGACTCCACACACATAGCTCTTGGGACGACCTCGGCTTTACCAACTAGCTATACCTCACACGACCGAGTACACTGCCCGATAGTGCATTAGGTAGACCTTAGGTAAACGAGACTATTATAAATATTAAAACATGGTCGGTAAAACATGCATCAGCATGCAATGCAGAGTAGGTTCATTGAGTATGACCCACATTAATCTAGCAAGATAGGTAGACAGATTATCTTTTTATATTTATTAAAAGGGGCAACGTAAAATATGCAAGGTTTACACGAACCAGATTTTATTTTTAGAACTAATATCAACTAGATTGCAATAAAAACAAGAACAGTAAATTCGGTGTGAACTTATGAATTGGGAAGGATATTTATCTAGGTGCACTAGGGGCTCTTAATAGCGATCATAACGCTAAACGCTATTGAGGTTGTCATGGCCTTAACTTGTGTAATGGTCGAATATTCCTTCTTTCATGTCATGCTATTGGTCAGGTTACACATCTATGCAAATAGCCCCCCCCTAAATGTGAGCAGGCGGCATTGATCAGTATGCAATGCACACAAAAGTAGCTTATGAGGCATGCAGCTAAACATGCCAACCTAATTAGGAAAACTATCCTCAAATGTTCAACAGTTACTTCTAACTTAAAGTTCAAGGGCCTAGGACGGATCCGATAGCTAGTTTTAACAAGTAATCGCCTTCACGGCCGGCCGCACCATGTAAGAAAGATCATAAATCACAATAAGCCAATTTCATAAATCGCCTAGGATAAACACTAAGTAGGAATTAGCCTAAAATAGGAAACAAGAAACAAGAAAAACCATATAATCAACACAAAACAATGATAACATGATGCGCATGATTAAATTTTAATACTTGTTATTTTGATGTTATGAGAGGTTTTATAAACGAAGAAAAAGAGTGAAGAACTATAGAAATCCATCTAACGGTTTGAAGCTTCCTAAAAGTTACAGCCAACNGAATATCTTTTATACATGAATAAAATTATATACGTGTATAATATTTAAAATCTTCTCAATTAATAGCTAATATACTCATGTTAATGGTCGTTGTACCTTTGCATGTTGGATTAGTTCGCGTTTTTGTTTCCAATTGTAGTCGTTTTCGTACTTACAATAAGTCGTACTCTTTACTATATTTTGTCGAATGCTTGAACTTAATCTAATGAATGAATTTTGTTTGCGTTTAGTATGGTTGCACCATTTGAAATCTATTTAAAATGTCAATTATGTAATGAGGAAAAAATCCCCGATTCCCTATTGGGGATCCCCGTTCACCATAGGGGATGGGGATGGGGATGCAATTGTGACCCCCGACGGGGATGGGGATGGGGATGGGGATAACTATCTAACTTAGGGGATGGGGATGGTATGAACCATTCCCCGCATACCCGGCCCCGTTGCCATCTCTATACACACATAGCTCTTGGGACGACCTCGGCTTTACCAACTAACTATACCTCACACGACCGGGTACACTGCCCAATAGTGCATTAGGTAGACCTTAGGTAAACGAGACTATTATAAATATTAAAACATGGTCGGTAAAACCTGCATCAGGTAGGTTCATTGAGTATGACGAATTAATCTACAAGATGGTAGAAGATTATCTTTTTATATTTAATTAAAAGCAAGTAAAATATCAAGGTTTAGAGATTTTATTTTAGAACTAATATCAACCTAAATTGCAATAAAAACAAGAAAAGTAAATTCGGTGTGAACTTATGAATTGGGAAGCATATTTATCTAGGGTGCACTACTCCTTACTAGCGATCTAACTAAACCTATTGAATTGTCATGCCTTCACTTGTGTAATGGTGAATATTCCTTCTTTCATGTCATGTATTGGTCAGTTACACATCTATGCAAATAACCTATGTGACCAGCCTTATCAGATGCGATGCACACAAAATAGCTATGAGCATGCACTAAACATCCAACCTAATTAAAAACTAATCCTAAATGTTCAATAGTTACTTCTAATTAAAGTTCAAGCTAGGACGGATCCCTAGCCAGTTTTAACCAAGTAATCGCCTTCACCAATTAAGAAGATCATAGGAATAATTATCACAATAACAAGTTTCATAAATCCTAGATAAACACTAAGTAAATTAGCCTAAAATAGGAAACAAAAACAAGAAAACATATAATCAACACAAACAATGATAAACATGATCGAATGATTAAATTTAATACTTATTTTGATGTTATGAGAGGTTTATAACGAAGAAAAAGAGTGAAGAACTTATAGAAATCATCTAAGGTTTACTTCCTAAAAGTTACACCTAAAACTATGAAAACAAGGCAGGAATATATAAAGAAAATACATTGTGACCACGTCAACTTTTGGCTATGACACTGTCACCTCGTCATATTTGATTTAGGGTTTTTTCCACTGCTTCATGTGATAGCTTCAGGCAATAGGTGTTGTCACAAAGGGTTTGTGACGACATCACCTAGCCCGTCTCCACACATTGACCAGTCACGAAAAGTTGCAACAATCCACTTTCTGGGAACTTCTAGTGACGGCGTCAGGCTTGTAGGTCACACTTTAAAATTTTTGTATTTTTCTTCCATTCACATCACCTAGCCCTTCTCGACACATTGACCGGTCACGAAAAATTCCAGCAATCCACTCTCTAGGAACTTCTAGTGACGGCGTTAGGCTTGCCGGTCACATTTTGAAACTTTTATCTTTTTCTTCCATTCTTCGTCCGAATGAGTCTAAAAGTCGTACGCTTCTAGAATATGCATAATCAAGTACCTAAAAGTCACATAGAAAGGATTTTAAGGAATAAATGATACAAAGTGCATGAAAGAATGGGTTAGATGACCTCTGATTTTACACGTCATCACTTCACTCTTTAGACTAAGTGGAAACACCTTTTGACATGCAGTCTTTAACAATGTCAATACTGGTTTTAATGATTATACTCGAAAAATGTATACAATGATGTAAAGTTTACAATTGGAACGTATAGTAACCGAAAACCATGTCGCATTATTTCGCAATCAACTATTTCGCATTTGTTACATTCAATCTTTACTATAATCGCAAACCATGTCGCAGTATTTTCACACTAAGTTACACCTCTTGCGTGGGTGGCAGGTTGACAAGACATATTAGGTATCACTATATATTATGAATAATGATGCAATGTGTTACTCAATGTACCCTAAAAAAACTACATATACACACATACGGAATAATATCAACTTTTTCACAAATCAAGTATCAAAAACATAAACATGATTTATGTTTCGCAACCTTTTAGATCTTAACCACAATTTATTTCTATTGATAAGTTCAAGGAAAATCCCCTTACGCAAAGGTTAACGTCAGAGTTCAAGATCTAAATAAAGATTGGTTGTCAAAAAAATGGGGTGAAAGACTCGATGAACACATTCAATCATGTTTCTTTTAATTTTGTTCTCCAATCTCATGCAAGATCAACCTACGAAAAATGGAAATTACTTACTAGGAGGGTTGGATTATTGTATTTTATCAATTAAAAATAACAATATCGCAAAAGCGTTTTACGAAATTTTTTATTTGAAACTTGTCTTGTAATTGTATTTCATCAAGTTGTTTGTGGTAATTGTATTTGCCTTAATTATTCAATATTGCCAGAAATTTTGTTGATAACTTTTTCAAAACATTAACTACAATTAAAATCATTCTTAAAATCAATGTTGCAACGAATAATATCTTAAATAATAGGAATGTTAGTGGATATCATATACCCTACCTATACCATTGGTTCAACTCAGATTATATAAACAAAGTCTAACTACTTTCTTTAGCACCGGTTGAAAAAAAACTAAAGAATAAAAGAATGTGTCTTTAAATGCTTCATTGAAACAACCTAATTCACCAAACGCACCGGATGACAATGATGTTGTTCCGCTCCTTGAACTCACGAAAAACATCATTTGGTTATTTTTAATGTGTATATAAACAATCTCAAAAGAAAACACATGTCGCTTATGGATAAAGTCAGCCGCCAACATACGAAGATCGATGATAATGAGAAACTTGTTGTAATGTTTGTAAAAAATGCTTTGACTTACTGTATGTTTATTTTTTTTATATAAAACTTTGTGGTTATGTTTGTTTTCCTAGATTTAATAAAAAAAATTAAATAATCTATGTACTTATGTTGTTTTTGTGCTCTAGTAAGCTATTACTAATTCGACCCACATACCTGGTTGATAACATCAAATAATCTGATTATCTTAACATCGATATCTCATGTTTAAGCTCATGATTACAGCTGATTCACATTAAAATGAGCTGAATTATGCTTGTTGTTCTGTAGGTATAACTATTCAAATAAATGGAACAATAAGGAGGAATAATCAACAAGGTAGCAAAAGGGTTACAGCGTAACCCTATCATGGTGCTTACACCATAGAGATGATGTAAGCACTACGCCATAGAAGGAGCATTGAAGGAAAAACGTGTTGACCAAATGTGAAGGTTACGGCGTAACCTGGTCAGCAAAGTTACGTCGTAAGTAATATTATAATCCAAGAAAGAATCAAGTATAAAAGATTGTTACGGCGTAACCTTGTACTTATGGTTATGCTGTAAC
The DNA here is from genome assembly GCA_014162995.1 of Artemisia annua. Classification (NCBI taxonomy): domain Eukaryota; kingdom Viridiplantae; phylum Streptophyta; class Magnoliopsida; order Asterales; family Asteraceae; genus Artemisia; species Artemisia annua. The sequence continues at coordinate 105,299 of LBNU01032320.1, read as the reverse complement.
CAGGTCGTAACATATGAAGCCTATAAATACATACGAATTCAGCATTGAAAGATCATCTCCCCTTTCCAAAATCTCAGCTGGGGTTTCACTGGTACAAAAAGTTGTATCGGTCACGCCAAAAATGTGTGACGATATGCATATAGTACACACGTTTTTTTCGTTGTGCGTCACTATAGGTCCCGCCACCGTAGGTGGCATATGGTCACATTTTTGAGTTCGTGGCCTTTTCCATCGAAAAAGAGTGACCAAAACCCCGAATATGTGTGACAAATTAGGCACAAGTTTTGTTGGATTAGTCAGTATCAGTGACCGTAAACACCTTATAGTCACACGAATGTTTTTTGAGAGTAACTATTGTTCGTTCTTTGGCCACATAAATATATAATATATGTGACATTTGAGATGATTCTTTCTAGTAAATGTGTATTATGTGTGACTATTTCCCGTCCTGTGGCCACATGAATATACAATAAATGTAACGTTTGTGATGATTTAGTCACACAATGGATGTTGTCTTTTTGAAGTTAGTCACATACAATTTAAAACAAAGTGGCCAAAAGTGTTAATAAGTGTGACCATATGCTCTTTAAAGTGAACAAATGTGTATTTTGTGTGACTATTGATCATCAAATGGCCACATGAATTTTATGTTTGTGTGGCCTTTTGTAATATTTAGTCACATAATGCATGTTTGTTTTAGGTATTTAGTCACATACAATTAAGCAAACAGTGGCCAAAAGCGTTAATAAGTGTGACCATATGCTGTTTAAAGTGAAGAAATTTGTATTTTGTGTGACTATTGATCATCCAATAGCCACATTAATTTTATGTTTGTGTGGCCTTTTGTAATATTTAGTCACACAAACCATGTTGGTTTTGGGTATTTAGTCACATACAATTAAGCAAACAGTGGCCAAAAGCGTTAATAAGTGTGACCATAAAATGCAAGATCAACCTACGAAAAATGGAAATTACTTACAAGGAGGGTTGGATTATTGTATTTTATCAATTAAAAATAATAATATCGCAAAAGCGTTTTACGAAATTTTTTATTTGAAACTTGTCTTGTAATTGTATTTCATCAAGTTGTTTGAGGTAATTGTATTTGCCTTAATTATTCAATATTGCCAGAAATTTTGTTGATAACTTTTTGAAAACATTAACTACAATTAAAATCATTCTTAAAATCAATGTTGCAACGAATAATATCTTAAATAATAGGAATGTTAGTGGATATCATATACCCTACCTATACCATTGGTTCAACTCAGATTATATAAACAAAGTCTAACTACTTTCTTTAGCACCGGTTGAAAAAAACTAAAGAATAAAAGACTGTGTCTTTAAACGCTTCATTGAAACAACCTAATTCACCAAACGCACCAGAGGACAACGATGTTGTTCCGCTCCTTGAACTCACGAAAAACATCATTTGGTTATTTTTAATGTGTATATAAACAATCTCAAAAGAAAACGCATGTCGCTTATGGACAAAGTCAGCCGCCAACATACGAAGATCGATGATAATGAGAAACTTGTTGTCATGTTTGTAAAAAAATGCTTTGACTTACTGTATGCTTATTTTTTTTATATAAAACTTTGTGGTTATGTTTGTTTTCCTAGATTTAATAAAAAAAAATTAAATAATCTATGTACTTATGTTGTTTTTGTTCTCTAGTAAACTATTACTAATTCGACCCACATACCTGGTTGATAACATCAAATAATCTGATTATCTTAACATCGATATCTCATGTTTAAGCTCATGATCACAGCTGATTCACATCAAAATGAGCTGAATTATGCTTGTTGTTCTGTAGGTATAACTATTCAAATAAATGGAACAATAAGGAGGAATAATCAACAAGGTAGCAAAAGGGTTACGGCGTAACCCTATCATGGTGCTTACACCATAGAGATGACGTAAGCACTACGCCATAGAAGGAGCATTGAAGGAAAAACGTGTTGACCAAATGTGAAGGTTATGGCGTAACCTGGTCAGCAAAGTTACGTCGTAAGTGATATTATAATCCAAGAAAGAATCAAGTATAAAAGATCGTTATGGCGTAACCTTGTACTTATGGTTATGCTGTAACCAGTTCATAACATATGAAGCCTATAAATACATACGAATTCAGCATTGAAGGATCATCTCCCCTTTCCAAAATCTCAGCTGGGGTTTGGGGAGAAAAGCCCTGAAACACAAGAGAAGAGTAGAAGGATGAAGAGAAACAATCTTTGTAATCAAGCCAATCGATTCGTAAGACTAGATATTATTCTAGTACCGTTGTAGTTTGAATTCAAATGAGTTTTTGAACTTAATGATTATGTGAATTCAGTGTTGATGTGAATCTATGCTTTGGTTGTGTTCCTTGTCTTTTTGCTTCTTTATATAGATATCTTTCTAGCATATTGTTGAATCCCCGTGTTTTGATAGCATTGAAGCTAGGTAGTACCTCATATGCTAGTTAGTACATGACCATTAGAACACTAGCCTATATGTTGTTTGAGGTGTGACCATCATCCTTGTGTAGGACTTGACCATAGGACTACCTACACTAGTAGATATGTTGAAGAAGTACGGGAGAAACCTTACGTGGACCAAACAAGGGTTTAGTGTTTAAACCACTAGATAGGTCTAGAAGTTAATTGGTGCGTAATGACTAAAACTAGAAACTTAGCCATCGTGACCATCGGGGTTTGGTCTAGGGATTATACATTAGGTCACAATGACATTTGTGCCTAATGATATATAACCACTATATAGAACTAGGATCTAGACACTGCACATTATAATTAAACAATCGCTTAGTAACATCACTTCCTTCTCTAACTTCTCCCTCTACTTTTAATTCTTTTAGTTGAGTATTAAGTTTCAACAATGAACTCTCTAAATTGATAAAACAAATCAGCACTTTATTCACCAGACCAGCAGCTCTTGGGACGACAATCGGATTTACCTATGCTAAAAACCACACGATGACCTGGTACACTGCCCGTTAGAAATAGTGTTAGTCTTCCGTACTCCTCAGTTTAATAAATTTAAAACAGGTACAACGCATCACTTTGTTGTAGGTGAATTTTAGAATGATTTTAATCAAAAAAGCTTCTATTTTTAATGTTAGGATCAATAGTTTTTCAACTATTTCAGTCAAGTCTCCGGTCTCCTTCAGTCAAATGTAATAGTTGGTCTAGTATTATCTTATTTAGCTAAA
>LBNU01032320.1:85801-96754 GCA_014162995.1 Artemisia annua | reverse complement strand
TTTAACTTATTCGCATGTAACAAGCAACAGATTTGAGTCAGGTAATCAATACTGACTATTCGGTCATATATGTATGTTATATAAATTGAATTCACATTAGGTTTGTAATATAGTCGTAGTTGATTGCATTTTTTATTTGTGCTTCATAATGCTCTTCGAAATAAATGGATAGATTTGGTAACTTATGGGTGGCTGCAAAAGTTAAAAACGTAGTTGGAGTTAGTTGTGAGACAGACAAAATATATGTATATAAAATATTGAGGTACACTATGTAGGCGTAATCTTGGAATTTAGAAATAAAAATCCTAGTTTTATTAATGTTTCACAAAGTTGGATAAAGTTGAAAATAAGTGTCATCTTCGGTCAAAGAAATCAAATTTCCCTTAGGTGGAGTATGGTTCATGAATTTGAAAATTAGAATTATCAAATTCTAAGAATTTTCAATTTTTGAGAATTTATAATGTCGGAATTTCAAATAGCTTCACATTTTGGTTGACATAAATTCATAGTGTTTTAAAATTTGTCCTTATGTTAGTTATTGCAAATTTTTTTAGTAAGTAATAGATTTACTTTGATTCTAAAATATGACGAAAAAAAACAGAAAGCAAAAATAATATAGCAAAAACAAGAAAAAGTAAAAAGAAATAATATTTTGGTCCAATTTGGTCATTTATAAAATAAAAAATTACACGTTTGGTCCTTGTGATTTACCCTAAATAACAAGTTTAATCCCTAAGTTGTTTTAACTAAACCACATATACCTATTTTCGAAGTTTGTTGCCAGTGCAGTCCCTATCTTGGATGAGACGTTATTTTCTCCGTTATTTGTTTAAATCATATTTTCACCATTAGTCCCTCAGTTAATATTTTTTGCACCGTTAGTCCTCAGTTTTTAAAATAAATTAAAAAAGGGGCAGGGATCGAACTTAGGTCTTTTGCTTCACAAAGTAACGCCCCAACTACTGGACTAAGCGTCCAGTGGTGTAAATAATCTATTTCATATTTATTTTAACCTTTTTTGTTGGATTTAATATCCGTTTTATACGTTTTGTTGATTTTTATACGATTTTATCCGTTTTTATACGTCTTCATATGTAGTTGTTCGTTTTTATATGTTTTCATACGTTTTTATCTGGTTTTATAAATCTGCATCCTTTTTATACGTTTTCATTAGTTTTATATGTTTTCGTACGTTTTTGTCCATTTTTATATGTTTTTGTCTGTTTTCATATGTTTTTTGTCCGCTTTTATACGTTTTTATCCGTTTTTATATGTTTTCATCTTTTTTATATGTTCTCGTCCATTTTTATACGTTTTCATCAATTAAATATGTTTTCGTCCGTTTTTATACATTTTTATACATTCTTGTCCATTTTTTTATATGTTCTCATCCGTTTTTATACGTTCTCATATGTTTTTATCCGTTTTTATTCATTTTCGTCCGTTTCATACGTTTTTTCCCTCTTTATGCGTTTTTATACATTTTTGTCAATCTGTATTCATTTTTATCCGTTTTCATACATTTTTGTTCATTTTTATATGTTTTTGTCTGTATAAAAACATTTAAAAACAGACAAAAACATTCAAAAAAGGACAAAAACGTATGGAAACATATAAAAACAGACGAAACACGTATGAAAACGTATAAAAATGGACAAAAACGTATAAGAATGGATAAAAACGGACGAAAACGGATAAAAATGTACATAAATGTATGAAAACGTATAAAACGAATGAAAACATATAAAAACGGACTAGAACGTATAAAAATGGGCAAAAACGTATAAACACGGATGAAAACGTATTAAAATGGATGAAAGCGTATAAAACGAATGAAAACGTATTAAAACGGATGAAAGCGTATAAAACGGACGAAAACGTAAGAAAGTAGAAAAAACGTATCAAAACGGACGAAAACGTATAAAAATTATCAGAAATGTAAGAAAACAGACGAACACGTATATAAAGGATAAAAACGTAAGAAAACAAACGAAAACGTATAAAAACATACAAAAAAGTAAGAAAACGTATGAAAACGGACGAAAACATATAAAAACGGACAACACGTATGAAAACGTATAAAAACGAATGAAAACGTATAAAATGGACAAAACGTATGAAAACATATAAAACCGGATATTAAATCCAACGAGAATAAGGTTAATACAAATGTGAAATGGTATATTTATATCACTGGACGCTTAGTCTAGTGGTTGGTGCATTACTTTGTGAAGCAAAAGACCCAAGTTCGATCCCTGCCCCTTTTTAATTTATTTCATAAAAAATGAGGACTAACGGTGCAAAAAATATTAACGGATGGACTAACGGTGAAAATATGATTAAACACTTTACGGTGAAACTAACGTCCCATCCAAAATAGGGACTGTATGGGCCACAGGTTTCAAACATGAGTATGTGTAGTGTAATTAAAACGACTTAGGGACTAAACCTATTATTTGGGGTAAACCACAAGGACCAAACGTGTAATTTGATCTTTATAAAAAAAATATTGTTTTCAAGCAAATTGAGATTCGTTAGATTTTAGAGTTATTCTAATTCTCTTCATTTTGCCAATTTATAGAAAAATGCAAATACTATAAAATGCCTCAAATGTACCCCAATCAAATACACCCTTATCGGTATTACTTTGTTAAGAGTAGAATAGTTGTATAATGTGAAGTCAATGAAGTCTTTTTTGTGGTAGGTACATAATACAAATTAGCTTTTTATAGCAAAAAGTGCTACCTTCTTAGCTTTTTCTTTTATAAGTCAGAATCTATAAGTTAAGCCAAAAAACAATCTACTGTCATTACTTAAGTTATAAGACACCACCGCTTAACACAAAACCAATAAACACACAAAAATAAGATAAAATAAGAAAAGAATCCTATGGCTTGGATGGTATTCTCATCGCAAATCCCTATATACTCAAAGGGGTATAGGGTTAAGTTATAGGTTTGCGCTATAGGGCTATAACACGCCCTAAAACTTACGGTACCTCTGTGTAATGCTAGATTATATTCTACCCATCTTAAAATAATTGTCAAATAATAATAATAATAATAATAATAATAATAATAATAATAATAATAAAAAAAAAAAAAAAAAACATGGTTTAAGAAAGTATAATAGTTATTCTTTTTTATTTCTTATTTTTTGGATAATGATAATTTACCGTTAACTACTCCCTCCGTCCCAATTTATTTGTCCACCTTTGACTTTTTGGGTCTTTCTTTTTCAACTTTGACCTTAATTATTTTTGTTTGTGTTATAGAATACTTGATGAACATTATACCAATGAAAATACATTTAAAAACCCCATCCATTCATATATTTTACATCAAGTATTAGATAACATAAAAGAAGATAATTAAAGTCAACGTTGTAAATAAAAGACTTCAAAAGTCAAAAGTGGACAAATAAATTAGGACGGGGGAGTAATTAATTAATCTCTTTTTAAACTTTGTAATATTAGTTTTAAGAAAAATTAATATAGTAAACTCGATTAAACTTTCTCATTTAAATTCTGATAGCCGATAATTAATTTGAGAGGAAAAAAAAGTATATTACACGTCTACTGCTGTAGAGAGTTGAATAACGACAAAATTAGAATAAAAAAATGTTAGTGTACGTTTGAACGCGATTCTTGATGTATATTGGTTTACCATATGTTGCTATTCTACTTGATATTACCATAGACGAAAACGTTATAGAAATCAAAAGACTTGCACACATTTTTTATGTCTAATATATTATCTATCATGTACGTGTCTAAATCATCCTCTCTAGAAGTAGCTAGCCTACCTCAAATAATTAAATAGTATGATAAATTTTCCTATATTAAGGATGATATTGCAGTTGTTTCTTAGTGTATAGGGTGTGGGCTAAGCAAAGCTACGGGAAAAAGGTCTTCCCTTTCGGGAAGCAAACAAACACGGCACCTTTCATTCGGGAAAATGGGATATTTTTTTCCTTTCGGGAGTCTAGTCCCGCTGCTATTAAATCACTTTTAAAAGAAGATTCCCTTGGTTGGTCACAAACATTTATTAAACTAGTTTTCCTTTTGTTTATTTATTTATTCATTTATTTATTTATTTATTTTAAACCCCACTTTATCATATAAATACCTCACATTTATACAATAAAATTCATATTTTTCAACAAAAACTTTCACCACTCAAAAAAATTCAAAAGATGTCATTATCTTCTTCATCATCTACACCTTCTTCAATAATTTCTTCATCTTCCGATGATCGAAAATTCATTATATCCGAAACAATAAAACAAGCGGCGTTGTTTATCAAAACAAGATTCGAGCTACAATTAGCCGGTTGTTCTAGACCTCGAAAAAAGTGTAGACACCCTCCAAAAAAACGTGATCGTTATGGTGCACACGATCGTCTCGTTGCCGCCTATTTTTCCGAAAATCCCGTTTATGATGAACAAGTTTTTAGAAGAAGATTCCGAATGAGTAGTCGATTATTCTTACGAATTGTTCACGATATCGAAAGTTATTCGAAATATTTTCAACAAACGCAAGATGCTAGGGGTAGGTTGGGGTTTTCGGCGTTACAAAAATGCACATCAGCAATTCGTCAATTGGCACTCGGAAGTATTCCTGATGCTCAGGATGAATATTTGCAAATGTCGGAAAGAGTTTCTCGTGATAGTTTGAATAAATTTTGTAGGTGGGTTATTAAACTATACGGAAGAGAATATTTGCGAAGACCTACACGGAGTGATATACATCGTTTGTATAGAGCACACGAAGAATTACATGGTTTTCCTGGAATGTTAGGGAGCATTGACTGCACACACTGGCAGTGGGCAAATTGTCCCACTAGATGGCGAGGTCAATTTATGAGAGGTGATCATTCGCATCCGACAATTATGTTGGAAGCAGTTGCCTCACAAGACTTGTGGATTTGGCATGCATTTTTTGGAGTTTCTGGCGCGAACAACGACCTTAATGTTCTCCATCAGTCGCCATTGCTAAATGACATCAAAGACGGCATTGCACCTGAGTGTCCGTTTGAAGTGAACAACAATGTCTATGCTTTTGGGTATTTAATACAAACGCAAAAAAAGTTGGTAGAAACCACCGAAAAACAAGCCAAGGCATATGAAGATAAACAAAGAAACAAAGATTTGGACTACTACTATACTGAGTTTGAAGGTTTACGCGGAAAAAGACTTGAGCACGTTCAAAAACGAAAAATGGAAATCAAAGAAAAATACAACCTTGAAGACTAAATTTATTATTTATGTTTGTGCCTTTTTATTTTTCAAGTTATTTTATTTTATTTTTTATTTTGTTTTTTAATTATTAAGTTGTAATGTTTTATTTTAATTAATGAATGAATGTTTAATTTTATATATTGTTGTTTAAATTAAGTAATATTGTAAATAATAAAAAAAAATAGTAAAATTTGAGGGGAGGAGAGAGAAGGTGCTGCAGAGGTTGAGGGAATGTTGAGGGAAAGAGTTGAGGTGAGAGAAATTGTTGAGTTGGCACTGATGTGGCAAGGGAAAGGAGGCAACCACACCCTCCACCCTTATTGCAGGCGATGCTTAAGATTCATAACCAATATAAGATCGTCAACTAGCAAACTTCGTTGAAATGATTTGAGAATTTTCTATTAAAATCTTGTAGTTAAGATCATTGTGTTCACTGTTCACAATGGAAGTTCATTTCATCAGGAGAAAACAAAAAAAACAAAAAAAAAAAAAAACAAAACTTGATCAACATTGTTACGTGAACAGTGTTCACCTAAATTATTCAAAAACTCTACCTAATCTTTTATTCAAACAACTTATTACTGTTCATAAAAATTATTCAAACACTCTACCTAATTATTTATTCAAACAACTACTCGTAATTATTTTTTCAAACAACTCATCGCCAACTAGCTACCATAAATTATGTTTGAGGTCATCAGTTTGAGGTCATCAGTTATGATAGTTTAATATACTAAACTAAGTAATGAGTATACTACCCTCTAGCTCAAGTCTATACACACATATTGTTATTAAACTAAAATACAAGGGGAAAGAAAGGTTGTACGTTTATTTACATGTCTTCCAAGCTCGTATCCACATTATCCTATTATACATTTGGCAGGAACTTATCTACAGTTCCCCCTTAGCTAGAGTTGTTAGCTACAGTACACTTTGGAAGAAAAAAAATTGCACCCGACCCGCTCTATTCATTCCCACTCTCTTGAAGCTTCCTGATATCACTATCACACACACAAAAATACGGACACATACACAAAACACAAACACAAACACACACATACCCAGCTTCCTAGCAAATCGAAAAAGAGGGCAAAAAACTGAAGATGATGAAGCAGCTATCATCTACCAACGATCGGTAGCCTCCATCTCATTTATTATTATTATTATTATTTTTTAATTTTCGGATAAATTGAAGTCTGGATATTAAATTTGGGATTTAACTAAATTGTAATTTATGGCGGTTTAATTTTGTTTAACTTTATGCTTTTTAAATTTAGGGTTTTTAAATTTTATGGTTATTATTATTATTATTATTATTATTATTTCTTTTCATATTAGGGTTCCGTTAATTTGCGGGGTTTTGTTGATTTCTTTTGCAGGATGGCTTGCTGATGATGTTTGCAACAAAGCCTTTTCAGGTATTTGTTTCATTTTTTTTTTATTTTTTTTATTTTTTTTTTATTATTATTATTATTTTTTTTTTTTTTTAAGTTTATAATATGAGGCTGCTAATATTTGTAGGTGAGGTGCTCAACGGAACCAGATAATCCCAAAAAGTGTAAGTAACTCTTAGTTTTATTATTATTATTATTATTTGGCTAATTTTTGATGGCGTTATTAGCTTGCTTATTTTGCCCAAATTATTAGCGTAAATTTGAAGTTGTCATTTGTTGTTTGCATACGTGATTCTGTGAAAAATAAGCTTCCGAAAGAATGTTGTATTTCCTATTTATTTGATAAAATGATGTGCTTATTGGATGTAGCCTGCTTATGAGGTTATTAGTTTAGGCTTTTTGATTTTATTAAACCATAAGCTTGGTAAGGTTTTATTAGTTTAGGCTTATTTCTAATGAGCTTGCTAACGTTCTATTATTTATTCGTTAGGAGGTGTGGCATCTTTTAGCAGTTAAGTTTATTTTGTTATGTGTAGGGCCTGTCAATACGATATATGAGATTAAATTAAGTATGGGGTGTTTGTTGAACCTTATTTGTCCAGCTTATGAGATGTCAGATTAAATAAAGTATGGGGTGTTTGTTGAAGCTTATTTGTCCACCTTATGAGGTTATTAAACTTTTGAAAACTATTACGGTCACAATTTTGGGCTTATAAGCTTATCTCAATAGACAGTTCAACCACTGTTATTGCAGTCAAAGTGACAATGGGTTTGTGGACATGTGTTTCTATTTTTTTTATGCAAATGCCAGACGTGTCCCTTTCTTTGGTAAAATTGTGGTTTTATTTTCCCTGTCCATGTTTTTTTTAGTTAGTCTACATCTTGAGGTGGTTGGATAATGTTAGGATCAGTTGACGATTTGTAAATGTAAGCCTTATTCGATATTTGATACTGAAGGAATGAAGAACCGTTTGTCAGTCTCTGTCTATTTGGAACGAGTTGTTTATCTATTAAGGAGATGATGATCATCGCATTTTAATTCTTCCCGTATCTTGGCAGGACAACCACACTCCTAATGTGGTTGCAGCCATGGAGGGATTTTTGTACCAGTCGTATATTTGTAGATCTGAGCCTCACTCTTTGCTATTTAAAATGAAAAGAATGTACAGCCAGTGACTATGATATGAGGCTAATGTTGAATTTTTTTTGTTATAGTGGGTTTCGGTTTTTTAATTGCTTATTTGATTTTTTCTCGGGTAACATAATAGATAGCCTCATGATGTAATTCTTGGTTGATGTTGATGAAGCTAATAAAAGGCTAGGGGGCTTTGGGTTGCATATTATACCTGTATACTAATAAGCGGGCTTTGGGGCTCTTTTTTTCGTGTTTAAGGTCATGGATTTTGCTCAGTATTTGATTTGTTTATGTTTTTCAGGCAGATGTGGGCATACGTGGTCGACTTCAGAATACCGTTGAAGAAGGTATCAAGGGTGGTGCAGAAAATTTGAATTTCATTTGCAATTTGTTAATTATGAATAGAAGTTTCTTTTCGTGTGCTTAATCAGTGTTTCTAACTTTCATAATCTTATAGGTTTGAGTAAATCGGCGGTTGAAGACACGGTTGCTAATGAATGTATGCAAAACGGCTTCGGCTTTCTTCTTCACCAATAGTAATGTGCATGCTAAAAACGTACAGACATGGAAAGGCAAACCTGCAGGTTTGTCGTGTTTCTCGCATCATTCATTTATCGTATATTTTACACTATTTTTAAAACTATTTATTAAATACTAATGTTCATAAATAGATGTGACCCTGTGTGAATTTTCTTGAAGTCGTGAGGAAAGAAAAATGGCGAACTAACACTACCAGATAGGCTCCCAAACGTGTGCACTGGTAGAGAGGGTGTCGAGCCCGACATTGCGAGCTGAGTCTAGAAAAGAAAGCAATCCTACACACATGGTCACGTAAGTTTCATTGCAATGCTTTTTGGTGTATAGTAGACTCTTGAATTGTGACGGGGTTTAGACCACCGTCTGCTCACCAAACTTACGATCACGAAAGGTTGTTACATAGATAAGTATCTTCAAAGTTAATAATTTTGTTTTTTGCTGATGCAGGGCGTTATCTAGAAACACAAAGGTTTCAGGCGGTCGGGAGAAAGGCGTCGGTCATTGGCAAGGTACTATCCTTCTTTATGTTGAATATATATAATTATTGTATAAATTATTATTTCTATAATTAAACAGTAATTGATTTGCTGGGCAAGGTTAAAGATATAGTAACAAGGAAAATATCAAAAGCATTGAATTGATATTCATGAATGAACATGTAAGTAATCTGTTTTGTTTTAAAATTCATTTTACTATACATAATTCTTTATTTGCCAGATTCTATTGAAGTGTTTGGTGTTTTAATTTGCTGTTAGAAGAATCATAGTGTAGGTGAATTTGATCATTGTTCTATCTATAGGAGGCCCAATTAGCATTCTGAAATAAGCTATGGTCTTTTCGGTCTTTTATTCTTACGCCATGTTGCTTATGTGAGCTTCAATAAGCTGATTTATTCAAAAGAAATGAGCAACCAAGCATTTTTAATAACTTGAGACCAAAAGTAAAGGGTTGTGTTAGCTCATAATAAGTTCCTTTTATCTATTAAAGATCTCATGCTATAGGAAAATATGTATTGTGGTTCGTTTATAGATAGGCAACTGTGCTTTGCTATGTTAGTTACAAAGAAACATATCTGAATTTGAGCAGTTGTGTATAGAAAAACAAGTCTTGCACGCAATATTTACTTTGTGTTTTGTTTTGCGCAAACAAAGCCATGTGTTTAGATACACACCGTCAGTAACAGAGCTACCTATTTTGTGGAAACATATAAAACACGATTAAGGTTTGTTTCGTTGAAGTTGTTATTGAATCTTTTTCTTGATCAACAATTGTATCATGTTTTTAAAGTGATCATGGTTGGATTTTCAGTTTGTATCTAGCACGGTTGAAGGTGCCCGAGCCCGTCTTAGGGGTCGGCACCGGGCTGCAATTGCTTAATTTCAAGTCAAAGAGGAATCATATCAATGATGTCGGGAAATACTTTGTAAGTACTAATTTATTTCTACTTTTTTTGCGTTTATACAGGAACACTATTAGAATAGGAACACCTAGGCAGCAGGCATACCAGACATGGTTACAGATAGATGTCACAGATTCATCAAGTGGTGAACACTAATGGAGCATGCTTCTGACATCAGTTGAAAAACAATGAACTTGGGTAATCTTGGACTTACTTTACACGTTATTTTACTTATGGCTGTTACCATTGGAAAATGCGTTCAAACACTTATTTAACAGCGTTTCTCCTTTATCTTATTTATACAGGGTCTTCAGCCAATATAAATAGGCGGACGTAAAATGTATGCAAATATCCGTATGCTCATAATAATTCTATACAATCCTCAGTGACAGGCAAGTGGCCACATACTTTAACTTTCTGTTAAGTTAATGCATTTTTAATAATAAAATTTCCCCCTTTTTCTTACTTGAACGTATTCCAGTTTGTGATATCAAATCAGGAACATGTGGTGCAATTGTCCGTGATGATGAAATAAGGACTGTCATGCAGAAATCAATGTTTCACTTCCAAGGAACCAAAGTGTTCAAAGTTCATAGGACCCTTTCCGTTGATGTTTCACATAGACAAGGCCAAGGTATGGTCATAATTACAATCTGTTCACGGCACATTTGCAGGCTTCCTAAATTGTTTTTGACACTATATTGCTAAATTGTTTTCAGCTTTTATTTTTGATCTTTTTTCAGTAAGGAAACGACCGTGTTTCGCGGAGGATACGCCGCGGTTTACCCGAATTGCGGGTATGGATTACGGAGTGGATGAGGATATTAGTCCTTCGATGGCGGTATCTTTTTGCAAGGTCTGATTTTTTTTCCTTACATTTTAGAGGGTGTTTGTTTATGATTATTTATGTCTTTATGAGGTTATATGGCTTATATTTCTTAACCTCGGATTATTTTAAAATTTGTGGGCTTATATAAAATGGTTCCCAAAGAAGTTGCACTTTCTAACCATGTTGCTCGGAGTGTTGAACCTCTGGGTTCTATAGCAGGTTTACTTGATGTTTCTTTAAATAGAATTTAAGCTTCCTGCTTGGTTTTTTTTTTTTTTTTTTTTTTTTTTTTTTTTTTTTTTTTTTTTTTTTTTGTTTTTTTTGAGTTTTTTTTTTTTTTTTTTTTTTTTTTTTTTTTTTTTTTTTTTTTTTTTTTTTTTTTTTTTTTTTTTTTTTTTTTTTTTTTTTTTTTTTTTTTTTT
>LBNU01032320.1:58091-85714 GCA_014162995.1 Artemisia annua | reverse complement strand
TTTTTTTTTTTTTTTTTTTGGCATATTGCTGCTTTAAAGTTTGCAACTACTTATTAAAACTTCATGGTCATATAATTATTTGTGAATGAGATAAGCTTTCTGGAGAAGACTTATAATGCCAGTTTATTTTTCAAATTTGAATTGTGCTCTGTACTCTATGAATAAAATTATGCATTAGGCATAATATTGTGTGAAGTACTTTGTTGTTTATTATTTGTCGATTAGGCTACTACAGCAATAATGTGTCTTTGGATTAACATACTGCAACAATAGGGAGTGTTTGGACCATGTTTTAACATGAATGTTAACCATATGACAAAATACAAAAAAACATAAAAACTACAAGCAAAACAAACCTGCCGCAGCGCGCGGGCTACCCTACTCGCTTACAACGCCCGTCAAAGAATACTTCTTTGGGAACACACCCTGCGGCTAAATGTATATATGTTTCGCCAAACACTAAACACTCCGAGCTTAAGAAATATTTCTTCTCACACCAAAAAAAAGGTTCGCCAAACACTAAACACTGTTTGTTTTCATATATTGCAGGTATGTCAAGAGAAGTTGCACTTTTTAAGGATGTTGCTGAGTAGGCCTTGGATATAGGTAAACTTCGATAAACACTAAAATACAAATCTTTATATCAGATTTTTGACATTTTATATTTGACGTAACTAAGTGTCTTTGAGACGTGCCAATGATGCAGGTGTCTCTTTGGGGTTTCGACTGCTATAGGTCATAAAGTTGCGAAGTTTACATGAAATGTGCCAATGGTGCAAGTATTTTGACTCATCAGCATGCTTAGAGAACTGCTACTCTTCAATGAATACACAAGGTAAATTGCAGAAACTAATCCTACAGTCATTTGGGCTTTAGCAATACTACTGATGCAAATGGGTGTTTGAGTGACTTGCCATAATCCAAAAAAATAAGCGTGTTTTAATTCTAATTGAATAAATCGGTGGCGAGTTCAAATTGCTTTGTTTCTGTGGTTGCACTTTTTCAGTGATCTTTTGTTAACTGCATAATTGATACAGAAAAAATAATTAATATCAGGTTGTTAAGGAGATTATGGCTGCAGGAGTTGATGGGCAGGATGCTGATGACAACGGTCTGTTAAGAAGGCTGCATATGGTTTACGGCTAATATGGGGGTGGCCATGTCTATTGATGGCAAGGCGGTAAGTGCTACTTAATGATCATTGACTGATTGCAGTATTCATACATGTTGCAACATGAACGGGTTAAATATCAGCTCAAATGAGTGTATTGGGTTAAATATCATGTCAATTAGGTATATTATTTTGAACATCAACACTTTTAAAATCTCAAAACATAGAAGAAAAAAAGAATTATGGGTAATCTACGCAGTTGATTTATTTTGATATAGATACATATGGCCTGCTGAATTACCATGTGCTTATTTGTCACCACGTATCTGCAAAATGTTGATAGGTGGCGGAGTTATAGCAGTGGTATATATTGGTTGAGGTTGTTCATATATTGTTTGCGAAATTCAAGTTATAGTTATAAGTAGTCCATTGTTTATGCTAATGGTATGCGACATTGTTTGTATAATGTTGGATAGCATACTTTCAACTGATTGAAACACTACTTATCGTTGTGTACTGTTAACCTTATAAACTCCTCATGTGCAGGGCAACTTTGGCCACCGCGCTCACAATTTCTGGAAGTCAAGAAGAGGCAGACACGCTAATTGAACAGACGACCGACGCTCAAGATCCTATTGTGCATTAATGGGGACTGTATGTGTTCGCGTTGGTATATGCTGGAACGACAAATACCAATACAATCTGCCAAGTACTTCGCTTTGCTGTGTTAGATGTGAGTTTTGATATCGGCCGTCGGATTCGTACTGTACTCTGAAACAGGTTCGTGCTACTTCGGATTTTACTTTTTTTTTAATAATTAGTGTGTACTGGTAGCTAATGCTCTTCATAGCATGTCAATGAAATGATCGTTGGTTTAGTTTTGCTCATATCTTTGTATGATTATAAAATCTATTGTTACAAATTATAGAGTGATCTTGAAAGAGAAACTATCCAAGTTTATGTACAACAATTACTAATGCCTTATAAATTTACATTTCACTATGGTTACACGCCTGTTAATTTGTTACATAGCATATTAGGTGTGAGACATTGTTGCTGCCATATACAATTTCCAACACTTGCCAAACGCAACGTAAACTGATTCTTTAACAAAACACCCCGCCGCAACGCGCGGGTTTCCCACCTCGTATGACACATCTTGCAAACACACTATTGAAAGGCATGACAAAGGTTGTACGTTTATTTGCAACTATCCCAAGCTTGTATCCACATGTGAATCTTACAAACGCATTATTGGAAGCCATGTCAAGGTTCTACATAAAATTACAAGACCAACGTGCATGTATTGAAAACTATAAATAAGATGGTTTTGTTCACTGAAGGACAACAAACAAAACACACTACTACTCCCTTTTTACTACAAATTAATTGTATTATATTACATTGTGTAGCATTTTCACATCTGACTTGATCGTCGTAGTTTATTACGGGGAGTGAGTCGCGTATACATTCTAATGATAAAACTTGTTTTCTGAGTGATACAGATAAACATGTCCACGTGCTCGATTGTCAAAGCTCGCAATTTGGACTCGTCAATCTTGGTATCACACTAAGAAACCACTATTTTAATTTCAGAATAAAGAGTTGCATTCATTGAATAAGCAGTCAAATTTCCAAATGTTTCTGTAATTGCAAGGGGAACCGGTGTTCAGTTTCTTTCTTCTACCCAAGGTAATTGGCTAACATAAACATTTTATGTTTAATACTCATTTTTACAATATGTCTTATGTCTAACCAGTTTTGTTGTTACCAATTCCTGTAGATAAATCTGATCAAGGACTGTGAAGCCAAAAACTAGACACTAATTCGTTATGGGAACAGAACATGAGGTTCAGGAGTTCATCAGAATATTCGTAGAAGGTGAATCAAAAAAGTTAAGTCATTCCAAGCAATCTAATGTTACAATTTGTCAGGTTCTTGAATCTCTTCGAAGTCTCAACCCAACTGATTATACACCTCGAATAATCTCCATTGGTCCTCTTCACAAAGAGGACATACGTCTAAAAGCTATGGAGGAGCACAAAGTGGCTTACATGTATAAGCTATTTTGTCGAACAATGGAGGCCACAAATAGAGATACTGACCAAACAGCTCGTAACTGTTTACAAGCTGTTCTTGGTCTTGTAACACGAGCAAGAGCCTGCTATGCACCAAGTTTTACAGAGATCAGTGATTTCAAGTTAGCTGAAATGATGGTAATTGATGGTTGTTTCATACTTGAGCTACTTTACAGGTACCAGTGTGGAATTGCAGAGGGTGATCCCATATTTGACAATATTCTGGTGATGCATGACGTTACGTACGACTTACTGCTACTAGAGAATCAAATACCATTCTTTATCCTTCAAACTTTGTTCAACATTACTTTTAAAAGGATCTCACAGTCTGTTACGGTAATTGACCTAGTCCTTTATTTCTTTAAGGATATGAATATACTAAACAACAACAATGAACTTACAATAAAGGATTACGAAGAGCAGCATTGTCATATTCTTGGGCTTCTACAAAGCTGCTACAGGCCTAAAAATACAAATTCGGGGCCGAGTCCCAACCATCTCATATTCTGCCACCGAAATCGCTGGAGCAGGAGTCAAATTCAAGGCGCAAAAGGATGGAGATTCTGTACGTCCTTGCAGTGAGATTTAAACAATCCTCATTTGTGCCAGGGTTGGGTACTCTGTTAGTTAGAAAATGCAGCTTCCGGATACCAGTTTTGTGCATCAGGAACTCTACTCCATCATTCTTAAGGAACCTCATTGCCTATGAGCAATGTTACCCATTAAGTCGTCATTATGTTACATCATTCGCCTTTCTCATGGACAGGCTCATTGACACCAAAGATGATGTTTCGTTGCTTGTGAGATCAAAAGTCCTAGAACACAACCTGGGTGCCTGCGAAGATGTCACAAATCTCTTCAACAATATTTGTAATGGAGTTGTCCTTAGGGATTTTTATTACACTGAGCAATGGAATAAACTGGATGAATATTGCAACCATTTCGGGCCTCGCATACTAATTTCATTACGGCGGCTCTATAAAAGTACTACATGGAAAACGTTGACAGTCATTGCTGCTTTAATAATCTTCAGCCTAACATTACTACAGACCATCTATACCGTTCCAAATGCATGAAATGTTAGACTCTTCTCAATTGTGACCGAAAATTTTTGGCTGTGGTCCTGGGAGGTTTATTTGTTTCCTACTGTAATAATTTCTCTTCTTTCCTAGTTTTATCTTCAGATTGTAGCAAGTTACTGCAAAGATCTTATTCTTTCTTTAACTTCACTTGTTAAGGTAAATGCTAATAAAGGGATGCCCGGCCCCTAAATGTGTAAGTGTGTCAAAAATAACACAGTAATTCCAGTTTCAGCTGTCGTTAGTGTTAGAATTTAAGTATCATGACATTCATATAAATAAGAATACAAAGTAGCACATAATAGCGGAAGCAAAGGATCAAGTATAACATATAATTATTAACTAAAACGTAAATAGAAAACATACCTCAATTGCAATTCTTAATTGGGATTGAACAAGTGATGAACCCTAATTAGGGTTTATAAAGATCAATGTTAAACCCCTTACCTTTTTGTTTAACGATCTCTTGATAACAACAATAGTGTGTTGTTACCTCGTTCTTGTACACACAAACTAAACCGTATTAAGGTTATGCAAGTAAAACACAAGAAAACAATTTTTGATAACAAAAATCGAAACCCTTAGGAAACTAGGGTGTTCGATCGGTTTTGGAACCAAAGAGAGAAGAGAAGAAAGTTAGGGATAATTGTGTGTAGAAGAGATGTGAAAACCTAGAAATCCCAATTGTATTTATAGGCTTTAGAAATCTTAGAGTCCAAGTTTGATAAGGATTGGGATACCCCAATCCTTAGCCGATCGGTTGGAAGCCCCCAAGGGGTGTTCCGGATCCTTCTTGACTTTCCAAGTTATCCACAATTATTCTTTCCTTATCTTCGTCTAACGATCGTTAGTCATTTAACGGAAAACACTAACGATCGTTAAATTCTTGTGTTAATAATAAATATACAAAATACATTTATTATTATTCCTTAATACTCATTTGTATCGTGTGCAATCCCGAGGTCTCGCATTCGATTCTAGACATTTACACGTTAAATATTTAACTATAATTTAACAGTTAGTTTACCGTATTGTTTAGTTCTAAACTTAACATTGTAGTAATTGTTTACAATTTAAACATTAATTGGTTATATGGGAGTTTTAGTACAAGAAAAACACACTCTAAGTCTAAGAGAGTTAAAGAGTAAGATGAGGCTTGCATTAACGTTTAAATAGGGTTAATTATGGTAGCAATGTCTTATAAGAGAGCGTGGGAGATTACAGGCACGAGTAATAACTATTGTCACGTAAGCTTTTATCGTACAATATTCGTTAAGCGCAAATCCTGAAAAACCAATGAGTCTCAATTTTTAATTTAATTTTTTATTTTATTTAAAACAAATACATTTCATTAAACTGAAACAAAATATTAAAATAGGGTAAATTGCAAATTTGGTCCCTAAAGTAAAACGAATGCGCAAGAATCACACCGGGACGATTTTTTTTTGCAAAACAAACATTGATGTTCCATACTTTTGCAAAAAAGTCACTGAGACGTACTGTTCACTAACTTTCGTTAGTTTTCCTCGTTAAATGCCACGTTAGTAAGGGTAGTATTGTCATTTCACTGTTCATAAATATTATATTGCCGCCAAACTTGCATATCAATGCGACATGACCTCACTGGCTAATTAATTTGCAAAGTAAATTTTCATGTTTGCACCCATAAACCCTCCATACAACCCAGCTTCTAAACCACGACTCGACAGGGAACAACAACAACAACAACAAAAGTGTATAATAAGCAACCAAGACACCCCAACTTATTTTTTTTTATTCACCTAGCTTATATATAGCTTATTATTTAATTAAAAAGACCATACTTGAGTTTTTGTATAAATAGATAGAACTAAGGATCATTTTTTTACAAAGAAAACACACACTAACTCATTTACTCTCTACAATATTCGGCCATAGCAAGAAAAGGAAGAAGTAAATTTACTCTCTAAAATTACGCAATAGCCGAATGGGGGTGGGGGGTTGTCTCCTCCTTGAGCTAATTACCCAGTGTATTAAGTTCTTGTTTCATGGCTAAATAAGTCAAAGGTCAAAAGTAGTATTATTCTTTGTTCAAAAAAAAAATTATTATTAAGCATGGGATAAGTTATATAAGAAGCTATATGGGACAAGAGGGGGGCGGCTAAGGTATTAAATACGCTGGAAGTATTTATAAAAATTTTGCAAATGTATTTTGTATAAATATTGTGTATTTAAAATAAGGGATAATTTCCTAAATACCCCAGTTGCCTTTGTGCTATTTACATCTAGCCTTGAAACCTTTTTCGTTCCGAAACTAGAGCGGGCAACTAGGAAACTTGAACTACCCACCCATGTGTCGTCATGTGTCCGACATTATTTTACCGAAGTAGACCAGTTGCCAATTGTTATACCGAGGTAGACTAGTTGCCCTAGGACTCATCATCTCGTAATCAGTAAAGTCACACTTATCACTTACTGGTTGGAGTTTCTCAATTTTACAGGGTTGCCTGGTCTAGTTTCGGAAGCAGAAATGTTTCGAGGCTGAATGTAAATAGCACAAAGGCAAATTGAGTATTTAGGGAATTATCCTTTAAAATAAGTATTGTTTGATAATTGGGTTTTTAAAGTAAATGTGTCGAGTTTTTGCATATAAATTAAAAGAACTCAAAAAGTAAAGTAAAATATTGTTCAATTTTTGTAGTAGTTTATTATGTATAGTAATGTATTATTAAGGGCATTGGGTATATTCAAGGTTATAAATAGCGTGAAGCGTGGCGTAGCGGCATAGCCAAGCCTCAAGTTTTAGCGTGAGGCGTTGCGTTATAGCGTTTTTAAGGCGTGTTTCAAAGCGGCAAAACATATTTATATAGTTGTCAATATTAGTTAGCTACTAGGCTTAAAATTGAGCTATGGAGCTACTAAGCCCAAATAAATACTTGTAAATAAGCTCAGTCCAATAAATCTTAAAAAAAAAAAAAAAAAAAAAAAAAATCTTAAAATCTTCAAAAAAAGGCGCCACGCTACGCGCTATAGCGCGCTATATCACGCTATATGACGCTTTATTGCACGTCACGCCTTGATAAGACGCTTTGGCATGTTTCGTAACGTGGAGGCCACGCCTCACGCTATCGCGACGCTATGGTGCCGCTATAGCGCGCTATTTAGAACCATGGGTATATTGCAAATGTAAATCGTAAAAATCGTATATTTACGTAATTAATGTAAATAAGTAAAAATGTAAATGTAATAGTAATAAAATGAGCATTGTAATAATGACAATGTAACAAATTTGTGTAGACTAAATTTAGTCCATTGTCGTTGTGCGCTGAAAGTCATTTCTTGTTTTACACGATTAATTAAATAATTATATTTTTTTTGGGTAAAAGGGTTAATTCACCCCGGTAAAATATATTACACCAAAAACATTGAAGTACAAAGGATGAGGGTGACTTCCCTCATCTCAGTCCCTTAGGACACTTACAGACTCTCATATAAGAATGACACGCCATTCTTATAACTTACCTAATACAACTTACCACCTACAATGACTATACAAGTGAATAAAAATAGAAATCAACACGTGATTCACTAAGGTAGCACCAAGAACATAGCCATCGTAGAACTTCCATCAATCTTCCATGTGATCCCATCCACATAGAACCTGAACTTGCATAACCAACCAAAGAAGCCTTGACCCATACTCCAAACCAATCCGAGTGAAATTCATGGAGCTAATCGAGACTCAAAACTTCACAACCCATGGGAAACCCAAACAACCATGCAGCATTCCTGCAAACAACATGTCATGATCCCCTTTCAAAACTGCCAAGTAACGTCAATATCACCATGAATAGGGTCACCATGCAACGAAACTAGGGTCAAAAAACCCTAAAATAGTAGCTCGAATGTGCAACAAACAGGAACACGTTGAAGATCCAGTCACATCCAATCGATCCAAAGAGTTTTTGAATAAGAACTCTAACAAAACTTAACTTCCAAGATTAATCAGCAGCAACCAATGCACTCAAATCACATCGAACTTCACTCTCTCCAAAACCCACGTTCCAATACCAAAGCAACATCCCCACGACCCATAGTCGACTTTCAGGAACAAAAACCATAATGGTTACATTCAATCAAGACCCTAACATGGGTAAACTTCCAGCAGAATAATAAACAAAACCCTAGAAAGTTGGGGTTTCGTTCCAACATGCAGCACCAAAAAACAAACGATAGAATGTAAAACCCTAAAGGGTTTATGATCGTTCAGAATAGATCCCAGAAAACAAGCCTCAAATAATAATCAATAAGCAACATGAGGCGATTAGAATACAAGAGATCGATCTATAAATAATAAATCATAACCGACTTATATAATTCCATGACCATGATCAATTTAAAACCCTAATGGCGGTTTGATAAAATCAGTGAAACACCAGATCCGAAACCCTAAATCAGTAGTTGAATCCACAAAAGCAACCAAGAAAATGATCGACTTTCAAGGACAATGAATTAAGATTAGTTAGGTTAACAGAATCGCCAATAAAGGAACAGCCAATAAAATAAGGAGAACTCCGATTGAATATATAGAAACAAAGTTGCCAGCCACTCTAAGAAGGATATCTAATCCCAAGAACGTATTGCATACCCTTGAAACAAGGATAGAGAGGACGTTTGTGGGTTAGATTTGGCCAGAAAGTAAGAGGAGAGTGGCGGCCGGATTTCTCCCAAGAGGAGAGAGAATTTCTCTATTACCTGCTTCCAGAAATTTTCATTGCTATATATACGTAAGACTTACGTAAGGGTAAATGTGTAAACTTCCAAAATAAATATTTTGAGTTTATGAATAAAATTTAACCTAGAAAATATGGATTCACACATGTTTTCCGGTCGGACGTGGTATTGCATCTTCACCGAATAGCTCCACGTGGCTTTCCCAAGAGACTTCGACGTCTACGGTTAAATTAACTGGTTCCGACGCGTCCCATTTTGCATGCGTTTAAAAAATTCCCACGCATCCTCTTGAGCAAACGAGACACCTTTATGCTCGCCACGATACATCGTTCTAGCCCGATTCATAACATCCAAATCATTTTCTCCACTTTTTCCTAAACGTTTAGCAGGTTTGAAAACCGTGTTGAACTTTTGGCAATTCTCGGTCAACGTATACCACTTGCTTGTCAACACATCCTTGTTGCGTGAAATGCAGTCACCATCACATTTACCAAACACCGCAATAATCACCACCACCATAACCACAACTACCACCACCAACAACCGCCAAGAAACATCAACTTTGATCACCACCACAAAAAAACAACTCCCACAACAACGTCCATGTCCACGTTGTCAATCACAAGACACAAAATTATGTTACTACAACAACTACACCACTTCACAGCCTCGTGACTTTTGCAAAAGTTGTCGTAGACACTGGAGTCATGGTAGCGTTCTCTGTAACATCCTTGTTGGGGTGGTACTCGTAAAAACCTAAAAGATAAAAACTCATCAACCCCACCACTTCGGGTTATATTACCACTTCTTCTCCGGTGGAGTACCGGAGCTTGGTTCCGTCTCCACCGGTGGACGCTACCAGAAATGTGATGGTTCCGTTTGAAGGAAATGGGTTTATGTTGATCTAGGAGGTTGATGGGTTTGAGGATGGTGTTTGGCCTTTTTGTGCCAGTTAATGTAATGTCTTAGCTTAATGTATGTCTTTTGATTGTAGTGGTTAATGAACCCTATCTTTTGGTTAATGGTCAACTCAATGGATGTAAATTTAACTGGTCTTTTGGTTACTTGTTATCTTTTGGCAGTAATTACCCAAAATTGCCCAAATTAACAATCTTGATTGACTTTGCAAATGAATGTACATGCACAAAATTACCGAAATTGCTAAATTTGTTGGCTTCCATTACATTAGAGAAAAGGTTATGCAAATATTTACCCTAGTAAATTATTACACAACCAGTAGATAAAGTTAGAACAACTAGATATTGTTATAATCTTCCACTACAATACCATACAAGAAGTATAACAGTTTATTGAAGTAAACATAAAAGCATAAGCATTATTCAGCATCATCCTTAGTTTTCTTGTCAGCTATCGGTCTTCTCCTCTTGATTGATCTTCCTTGGTCTTCAAACTTTTAGTCTGCAACCACTACATCTTGTCCAACTCCATTTTTTGCAAGCACTTCATCCGGCTCATCTCCCTATTTAGCAACCACTTTATCTGTAATCACATCTCCATCAACAGCTGAGATAAATCCTTCTTGTCCAACTACTTCAGCAGATAGATCATCTAGAATCACAACCCCATCATAAACTAATTGTTCACCATCATCACCATCAACAACTTCTGTTGCAAACATGTCTACAGCAAGGACCTCAAGTGGAACCATACATAAACTAATTGGTTCAACAAAAAAATTGCATACAATTCTGTTACTTCTTCAGCTGCAACTACGTGTAACGACCGAGGCATTTCAGTCATTATTTTTACTAATTTAACTACTTAATTTTTCTGTTTTAAGTAAATTAACTTTTGCCGGGAAAGTTACCCACGTACGTCTTGACACGTACACTTAAATTAGTAATTTGATTCAGACTATGTCTAGTCTACCCATTTATATGATTTATTTCCCCCACGTACTTGATTTCATATGGAATATTTTGTTTTTTCATTTCTATGCGAAGTTTGCACTTTTTTATGTTTTACGCGTTTTTGACTCGCGTTTAAGCTTTAACGATGTTATAACACTCCGAAAGGCTCAGGATATATGAAACATCAAATTAGGTCATTTTAAGTTAAATATGATATTTTTATAAAAATATTATCTTTATGACATTTATTTATACAAACTATGCATAAAACGATACATGGTTAGCTCCGTTGGCGTTTAAACTTACTTCGTGACTTAAAATACTTGTGCAAAATAAAAATTAAATCATACCTCTCCCTCCCCCATATTGTAGCCGGCCTTAAGGCTAGACAAGTTTCCTAGACACTTGTCCATTTATTTCTACTAAACCCCTCCTTTACATAAACACATGCACTCTCCCTCATTTAGCTAACTCTTAATTTTCCACTCAAATAAATTTGCTTTCCTCCCCTTTGGGTCTGTCCTTGCTTCCGTGAGATAGCCACCAAGACACCATCACCATCATTTTTTTAAAAAACTCAAATCTTGTGTTATTAGTTACCCTTTAATCCTAGTAAGTTTCTTCTAATCATTTTCATCTCATTTCATTTCTTTTCATGATTTTTATTTGAAATTTGCTAGGTTAGTAAAACAACTCTTGCATATATGTTTTGGAAGATTTGATTCAAGTTTTCATAGGAATATAGGATTTAGATAGGTAGTTAGGCTTGATTTGGTTAGTAGATGCAAGAGTTGGTTTGATTTAAATGGATTTTGATTAGTTGTTAATGATTTTTCCATATGATTTTGTTTACAAGAACTAAATTAAATCTACAAAATAAATCTTGAACTCCTGGACTTATTGAGTTATTGAGCTAATAAAGTGGTATTAATGATTAAAGTTGAGCATGCATGGGTATTAGACACATTAAATAATAAATACACTTAAAGTAACACTTGTGATTGGTCCATAAGCTGCCCAGATTTTTAGACCCAAAAACGAATTCATTTCTTTGTCCTCAATAATTTTTAAGAAAAAACAAAAATATGGTAAGTTAGCCACATGTATCAGGGTCATTTCCCCAAAAACCTTCCATGCTAATTCATCCCAATGATTTTTTGAGAAAATCTACACTAAAACTTGTCCAGAAATGCATGTCAGTTTTGAAAGGCCAAATACTCTAAAACGTTGCATAAAACCTTACTTTCGTCAAAACATGAAAGTTTTAGCTAAGACAAATAGAAAACTTTTCCCATTGGTCTTGTGTCCATTGGAACTATAGATCAAAATATCTACTCGTTTTTCTAAGCCTAACTGGATGCTGGAATTTCCTGCATAGAGACACAAGGGTAAATTAGTAATTTTACCCTAGTTATGTAGTTCCCAGTAAAGCGCGGCTATGATTTTTGAAATTTAAAGAGTCGTACCTTTCCAAGTATATAAAGTTCATAATTTTAGCCTTTACGGTTTAGAAATTGCAGCTCGATTAGTGCGGTACTTTTACCAAAATTCCATCAGCTTTGTATTTAAACCCGTATAAACTTACACGAATTTGTTTTGACCCGTGACTTGCCATAAAATTTATAACCAACTTACCTTATGGTATTATTAGTCTAAGTACTGTATAAAACTCAATTATAAGCATTACATAGTAATTCCCCGAGCTTAAGTTGTGCTGTATTTTCCTATAGGTCACTTGTGACTTTTGTGGTTTCTCTCGACGTGCACTTTTTCCATATTCCACTACTACTTCATTTCGGGTGAGTTCATAGCCTCAATTTTTTACTTCAATTGTTTTACAAACTCCGTGGGGAGATACATGCTATATTTACTTATGATCACAATCTTTTGAAATTGTATGCTTTCCCGATATTATTATTGCTTAAGTGTTTCCCTATAGTCTAAAAGTCCCTTTAATCGTGAATCGTTAATTACAAGTGTGTAGACGCGAATGTTGTGAATAGATTTATTTGGGACTGACATCCACCATATTGGACTTGCCGGTTGCGGCTATCATGTGCACTGTATTTATCGAATGCTAGGTATATTAGCTATTACCTATTGACAAAGGGCATATTTATATTCTTTTAGAATATCCATAAATGTGTTAAAAGTTCGGTGTCATGAGTTTAGAGCAATAATAACTTTTCCAAACTCTGTATTTGTTACTTAGTCGCTTTCATAGACTAAATTATATTGTGTTCAAATGCTTATTATATAAACTCTATGGATTTAGTCAATCTTTGTGTTGACTTTTTAGCATGTTTTATCTTAGGTCCTTAAGGTGATAGCAGGTGGGAAGTATCATGAGTCTTTTTTCATATTGAAGACTCTTTTTATGAATAAACCATTCGATAACTTTTGAACAATTTATGATTATGTACTGATGTTTGGGACCATGGGACCATTTTATGTTGTAAAACATTGATTTCTCTTTAATATTATCGAATGGTGTTGTTTTTAAAAAATGTCTCATTTTAGAGTTTGTTTTCTATGACTTGGACTGTGAAATTATAAAGTAACTCCCCAAATTTCTATTCCACTGCTTATCCAAATTTGGGGGTGTTACACTACATCATCAAGTTCATCCAATGTTTGGTCAATTTCAGCAAACATGTCACTAATTTCTTCAGGCTCTTCAGGTTCATCAACTAAATGGTATGGATCATCTTGCCATTCAACATCTATTCCTTGATCCACCTCTTCATCACTAATCCAAGTCTCAAGATCCCCTTCCTTTCCATTAATGGTAACATCATCATCTGTGTCATAATCCGCATCATCATAATCCAGCACATCTGTATACTCTAGGGAATCCTCACTTGAATTCTCCACCCCAAACTCTTGGTTAATCTCTTCCAATAACTGTCTGAAATCAAACTCATCACTAAGCCTTTTTGTATGATTTGCAAGCATTTTTTCTACACACAATGTTGGTGGGAACTCATTATCAGAATCAGTACCATCAACACTCCAGCCATCCAATGTTGGCCTGTCTTATGCCACTCTAACAATGGTAATTTCCCACTGTTTCCAGTCTCACCATCAAGATCCTTTCCGACAGCATCATTGATATCATGATCCACAAATTCTCTATCACCACACCCTTGCCCTTACTCATCATTCGCTCCATCATCTGACACTCTACCAATGAAACACCGGTTTCAATATAGAACTCCAATTCTCTAAATCTAGGAACATACTCCACAAGTCTGCTCGCATCTTTGTCAGACTTAGTGGTAGCAAACCATCATCCAATGACTCCTCAGGTATCCTAAAGTGAGTAAACACAAGGGTACGATCCGTGTAACCTAAATCCTGTAACATTTCGTGCAATAAGTTCATGGAAAAATTTCAAAGTGAACTCCGTCAAACCAATATGTATCTCCAAAAAGCAATGTTGCAAAAATCGTGAGTCGGTAGTGAGGCGGTTGAAGGCCTTGTAGCAATTAATAACCGATTACAAGGCCGATTACCTTGTAAAAATCAACAAGGTGAAAGGCCGTGCACCTTGTAATCGCCGATTACAAGGCCGAGTTGACCGATTTTTGCAACATTGCCAAAAAGATATCTTCTTCCTGGTGGTGAGGTAAATTCACCATTGTGATGAATTTGCAAAGTAAACATGGTTTCATTCAAATCTGTGCAACACATAAAATATCAATAACTTCAATTTCATGGCTTTTGGTTATCTAAGGTGTTTATGAACATAGTAACAAGTTTCAATATAAAACATAAATACCCCCAAATTTTCTGCATTATACATTATGAAATACAACTCAAACATAAGGATTTTAGAGTTTACAAATGAATCAAAAACAGTAACAAGTTTAAATGGAAACACGAAAATGGAACAGAGTATGCCATAAAGGATTCCTAAATCAGGAATTAGGGTACTGTGTGCGCGATTTTGCCAAAAGTTAACCATTCTCAAGATTTTTACTTGTGAAATTAATGTTCATGGAAGAAATTGAAACACAAATATAAACTATTACTTTAAAAGACTAAATTTATAAAACAATACACTGGAAAGTGACCTGGTTGGCGGGAAAAAGAGTGAAATGACACTACTACCTCACTAACGTAACACTTAACGAGATAAATAACGAGCGTTAGCAAAAAGTCTCTCTCGGTGGGCTTTTTTGTAAAAATATGGAACATTAATGTTTGTTTTGCGAAAAAAAATCGTCTCGGTGTGATCCTTGCGCATTTGTGTTACTGGACCAAATTTGCAATTTACCCATTAAAATAATATACATAATACACTAAAGATTTATTATTATTTGCAATGTTTGCTATATTTATAGACCAATAGTGTAATACTCATATTTGCAGTAAAAAAGAGTTAAAAAAATAAATATAAAAAATAAAAAATCTTGCTTTCTTCTTTCAATCCATCTTGCTTACCCAGACACACTTACAATTTTAATATATAACTCATAGATTGATGAGAAGATTACAAAGAAAACTAGTTGATGATTGATCGGTTTAGTGCCTTGCTTGTTCCCTGTCAACTGCCAATTATCGTGATCGTAGGCCGTTATCACAATAAATATACATTGCTCTCTCTTTTTTTTTTCTTTGAAAAGATCATCCTAATGTGTGTTACATCAATAACTGTACATTATTAGAAGAATTACATGGCCTTCTTTTTCTCTAATAGCATGGGCTTAAAATATCAATATGTCACATGGGCTTAGAATTGAACATATTCTAGTGTAACATGGGCCTAAAAATTGATGCCCCTTCCATGTGCTGCCTTGGGCCGTCGCCCACCTGGCCCAAAACTAAGGTCGGCCCTGCAGAAATTGAACTTGAGACCTCACACATACATTGACATACATTTTGTTTGTGATTTTGTGGCTTCTGCACATGTTCGGGTTTTACATGTTCCCTCAGGTTTCAGTATGAGGATATCCTCACCAAAGTTCTTTCTAATGCTTTGTTTCTTGAGGTTTCGCTCTAGTTTGAATGTCCAAATATCTCCCGTTTCAATTGTGAAGGTGTATTAGTCCATATATGCATTAGTCATTTATTAATATTCATGGGTTTAGCCCACCATGCTTTGTATTGAGCATTATATATTTTGATCCTTAATGTTAATTACTATTATGGCGAATAGCCAAGTCTGTTACTTATAACAATAAAATTAATAGCAAGTTATAAAGCAAAATAAGCCATGAAGCAAAGCGAGGCGAGGGAGATGCTACAATTATCTAACTTTCTAACCACGCCATTGTTTTGAATCCAAGACCTCCATGACTCCAGATGTTTTATTTTTATGAAGATACCATAAATATGATCGTCTTGGTGACTTTTTTAACTAAAATTTGCCTAAAGAACCGAATCCAGTCATAGGTTTGACCATCTCTTTGTCAGCACAATCTTAGTATTTCAATGAAAATAAAAAATACAACAATGTAGTATAAAATAAAGAACATGCATCATGTTGCTTTATTATGCAATTTTTTTGCTAACACTCGTTACAAATGATTCATTAGTGATTAGACCACTCATTTTTGAATTATAAGCATTGCATAGGGTGTCATTAATTATGAGCTATAGGTATGTTTGGCGCAATAGACTCGGGCCAGAGCTGTGGCTAGGACTTATATTATAAGCCGAAAGCTAAAGCTTATAATTTTATAAAGCTCATTGACGAATTAGATGGAGCTGAAGCTTGTTAATGTAACATCACATAAAAATCCATCAAATTAAATTCGCATATATTTTCAGTTTTTACATGATAATCCATTAATTTTTAAGGGTAATTAAGTAATTTGACTAGCTATAAGCCCTTTTTTTATGGGTTTGGAGTTATGGAGGCTTATAGCTTATTTTATAAGCCATAAGAGCATTGGGTGTGGCTAGGGGTGTTATCGGGTCGGGTTATCGGGTTGTCGGGTTAATCGGATCGGGTTGAGACGGGTTTTGAGTTTTGAAAAGGTGACCCGCAACCCGACCCGATAAGAAATCGGGTTATCGGGTTCGGGTTAAATCGGGTCGGGTGAGTCGGGTTATCGGGTTATAAGATAAATTCAACTCTACGTAAATAAACAGATAGATAGACAAACTGTGAAACATGCAATATTTTTTTTTTTTGAAGAGAAACATGCAATATGAACTACATTTACTTATGTATATGGACAACAGTAAAGATAACATAATGATAGAATGAGATAAAATAAAAAACACATTACATTACGCTAGACTTGGTTTTAGAAAAGTATATCCATTAGTAACAGATAGAAGGGATGATTTAGATCAGATGATATGACACGCTGTAGTATTTCCATTGAGATATATATATTTCGAATAACAGCATGAATAAATTACAAGATGACTAAATTTTAGAACAGTACCAAATTTTCCACTGACTAAATTTTCAAAGATAAATCCACCTGATCTTACAAATAGATATAAGAAAAGTACACGAGATCCACGTAAGGAATAATTTACCACCTATCTACACCATCAAGACTAATTGCTTACTTGCTTACTGATGACGTATAGTCTATTTAAGCCCGCTACGCGCGGCCCAGCTTCATATCGGTTGCACTACCAACCGGATGGCTTCGGCCCATAAGGCCCAAGCCCAAAACGTATTTATGGAACGGATAAAGGGATATCTTCTAAATAAGGAAGATATTCACTAGCGATATCCGATATCGGTGGATACGCCGTAGAGTAAGGAACAAGTAACCTTATCGGTTACATGCCTATAAATAGAGGGAACCCTAACCCTCGCAAAGGTACGATTTACAAAGCAATCCTAACTCTTCTCACAACCCTAAAACTACGATTACTTACTCTCACGCCGGAGGATAATCGGGGGAAACAATCCCTCGATAAGCCTAACGGTGTTTGTTTCCTTCTTAGTGCGCAGGTCTCAAGCNGATGCTACAATTATCTAACTTTCTAACCACGCCATTGTTTTGAATCCAAGACCTCCATGACTCCAGATGTTTTATTTTTATGAAGATACCATAAATATGATCGTCCAACTTGGTGACTTTTTTAACTAAAATTTGCCTAAAGAACCGAATCCAGTCATAGGTTTGACCATCTCTTTGTCAGCACAATCTTAGTATTTCAATGAAAATAAAAAATACAACAATGTACTCCATCCGTCCCAAATTATAAGTCCATTTTTTCTTTTTTTGTTGTCCCAAAATACTTGTCCACTTTTATGTTTTAGCCAATCAAAATAAACTTTAGTGGAGTGAGATGAGATTTAATTGGTTAATGGATTAGGTAGTGGGAATTTCTTAAACTTTGTGCAAATTGAAAGTGGACTTATAATTTGGGACGGATGGAGTAGTATAAAATAAAGAACATGCATCATGTTGCTTTATTATGCAATTTTTTTGCTAACACTCGTTACAAATGATTCATTAGTGATTAGACCACTCATTTTTGAATTATAAGCATTGTATGGGGTGTCATTAATTATGATCTATAGGTATGTTTGGCGCAATAGACTCGGACCAGAGCTGTGGCTAGGACTTATATTATAAGCCGAAAGCTAAAGCTTATAATTTTATAAAGCTCATTGACGAATTAGATGGAGCTGAAGCTTGTTAATGTAACATCACATAAAATTCCATCAAATTAAATTCGCATATATTTTCAGTTTTTACATGATAGTCCATTATATTTTGAAGGGTAATTAAGTAATTTGACTAGCTATAAGCCCTTTTTTTATGGGTTTGGAGTTATAGAGGCTTATAGCTTATTTTATAAGCCATAAGAGCGTGTGGCAACATGGCACTTTCATCTTTTTAGTGCCACCTCAGCATCCTCACTTTCAACACTGACACTCCAAAACACCCATTTCACTAGTGGCATGTCACTTTCCCTCATTTGGGGCCCACCATATCCAATTAAAACACAACACTCACACACAAAACTTATTTTTCTAAAAAAGGTTTTTTCTGTTGTTGCTTTTTGCACGCCAGTTAAGTGGCGAATTTGGAAGTGGCAGAGGGCAGCAGTGTGGTGGCGGAGGGGCGGCGACGCCACTTGGTGTGACACGTCAGAAGTGGCGGAGGGGGCCGCTGCTATACCCGATCTTCTAAACATCCATAAACTTGTGTGATAAACAATGCTTATTTTATAAGCCAACTTATGTTAAAAGCTCAAGTCTTTATTAATTCCCGATAAACCCATTGCCAAACATAGCATTGTATAGGGTGTCATTATCTATATATACTAATTGCGTTGATACGCATTTAATATATTTTTTTTTGGGCCTTATGTTTGGTCTCCCTTCAGCCCATGCTTGGCCTTTTTACTTTCCTGTTGTAGTGTATTTTATATAAACATACATGATAAGAACCCACCGCTTGGACGTCACATAGTTCAAGGTTTTTTTGATCGTCTTCTGTCTTAAGCTTCTGGGTCGTAATCTGATTTTTTCGACAGGTAATTAGTCTGATGGTTTTAATCCTGTAACTGTCAATTTATGCTACATGAAATGTTTTATTGATGATCAAGATGATGTTAAATTGGCTTCTTTTTTTTTATTGATTTGCGAGGGATTCAATTACGTATTTTAAAAAAAACTAGTGGTTTTAGTTCTTATGTTTTAATTAGTCGGTACCTAAGTTTAATTGGCTGTTGATTTTTAGAAGTTAGAAAGAAGGGAGTTGATATGAAGGAAGTCGGTTATAGAGCTCCAGGTACCTGCACCGCGGTTCGGGTGAGTCTTTTGGCTATTTACATGTTACTATCTATTGTAGATTAGGGTATTGTTATAATTTCGGAGTTTTGTTGATGTTGTGTTTTTTTATATGCTTTATTTTTAAGGTTTCTATTATTTATAGGTAAAATACCCAAATGCTAAATTGTTTGTTTTTGTGTATATACACTTTTGCAGGAACCTGATATAGCTAAATAATTTGATTGGAATTATTGGTTGGATTAATATTTGTGGTGTTTTTCGTGTTTTGTAGGATAAATGTGAAGCTGCTTATATTTTACCATAGCCTTCCTACAAGAACAAGTATTTACCTTCAAAGATTTATGAATCGTGTAATCACTGGTACGATTATTCAATGGTTTTTTTTATAATGAAGGTGTGTTTATTGTTTATAAGCTCTTTTGATATTATTGAATCTTTTAATGTTTAGGTGATGATGAAAATATAGTTACTGATAAAGATGTTTTTAGTTTTCGTGTATGGCTTGCAACTACAAAGGCAGTGAGCAGTGATGATTTGATTGTGTATTGGTGGCTTAGACATAGATAGGTGTTTGGTTCATTGAGTTTTAGCAAGTGTTTGAGGTTAGACTAATTTTTTTCACTGTCGTTACTTTAATATAGTGTGATAGTATATAATAATTATGTTTGCATAGGATTATAACGAACTATATATTTTGATGACTAACTGATCATTGTGCAGGTATGGATATTAATGACATAGGCGACAATGACTTCTATTCGGAATCAGGTACATATCCATCTATATTGTAAACGAAACAATCTGGAATTCAGGAATTTTTTAAGGTATGGCATGATACTCGAAACGAACTCCCGTCTTTAATGATCGTTTTTTTTTATTTATCGCAAGCTCTATTTAAGCTTCGTATTTAACTATTATTGTAGTTCAAACATATTAGATTCCGTTGGAAGTGGTTGTTCACTCTCTGGGTCACCACCACAGCAAAGTCATACTTGGTTGGTAAGCCTTTTTCTTTTATTTTTTATGAGTTGATTCATTTTAAGAGGTGTGTTTTGAATCGCAACTTGAAACTTTTTAGTGTCACTTATAGTTGCGATATTGAGTTCATAACGTATTGAGAAAGTGACCCTGTTTATAAATAAATGATCATTTAGGGGTGATATATGAGCTGTTCAGTTCTTTATTTGTAACAATGCGATAATAATGTGAACTAAAATCGCCTATTTACCCTTGATCCATGTACACTAGGTAAATTGAAGAAGATGGCATGTGGGGGAAACAATCGTGCTCAGGTTTTCTTCAAGCAGCACGTGTGGACCGATGGACACAAAATCAAGGTCAAATAGACCTCAAGAGCTGCTGAGTTATATACACAGCTATTGTTCAAATCGTATTGTTCTATGACTTCCTTTAAGGTCATCTAAACATTTACACAGCTATCGTTGGTCTCAAACAGGTCATCTAAACATTTACAACCCAATATTTTCCAAATCGTATTGTTCTATGACTTCCTTTAAGGTATTAGAGAAAAATATATGGATTTGAATATAACATAACAATGAGCAGATTTGAATTTGTTATCTTTGTCACATAATTAAAAACTGAACAATTATATGCCATAGTCATACATCTTCACATAAAAACTGCAAACACGCATTATACTGTTGGCTGATAGTTGGACACCTGAGATATGCAAGTTTTAGTTATCCAGAACAGGTTGCGTCTTTTGACTGACGGCTATAGCAATGTCCGTTTTAATACACATTAAATTGCTTCATTTTGACAGCTTTTTGTACTCATGTATTTACAGGGACTGCATTGAAAAGTAAGTAAGAAGAGTTCAAGTTAACGGATCCGAAACTGGAGACGAATATGTTCTGTTGTAACCAAAGTTTGGCAAAACGTGAGAAATTAGTAAAACCATGAGGTGTGTGGCATGTCTTTATCTCATATGTTTCTTTTGCAAACTCTAATCCCGTGTTTATATAATTAGGGTGCGCCTAATTGTAGAAGTATGCTGAAAAACAAAAAGATTTAAGGGTGGCTGTAAATTATGTAATTGAGGTTTATAACAGCTGGAATTGATATTGTTTTAGGTCTTTCAGGGAGATATACGATCGATTATGTTTCTTCCGCAGATGCCCAAAGACGGAATGCCTATCTGTGGGAGTTCAGCTGGTGAGTCTATTTTTATCTCCTGTTTTCGTGTCGCTCTCTTACCTTAATGGTGTATTTGTGGTATTTAAACGTATGCTCTATTTTATAGTTGTGCTCATGTGTTTCAAAAAACGGCTTTTCCTAAGTCAAGTTGCCCCTCGACTTTATAACAGTGGCCGCCACATAATTGAATCAATCATATGATTAGAATTTCCGTTAGGTAAGAAGCTAATTAGACTTTAAAATCCGCTTCCGCACACATTTGAGAAGCATATTCACCCATTCCGCAAGCCAACAATTTTCTACCTCTCTTATATCTGATTCAAAGTTACTGATTTAAAAACGGATTGTTTTTTGTGATTCTGCAGTCACAGCCATTCTTGGAGGGGGTAGTATTAACGTTGCACAACTGAGTAGGCGAGCCGGATGAGGTGTTGGTTAAAGAGAGTTGCAGGAAGCATTGAGCCAGCACGAACTTCTGCAGCAGGTAATACTAACCATATCTGGCACTTTTTGACCCATATAATTTATACCTGATAGGGGAGCATGTCAGATTGGTCAAAACGGGTGAAACTTGGAAGTCATCGGAATTCTATATTGAATTGCTTATTCAACATTTGCAAATGTAGTAACCTCATTTTCAATGGCTTATGATCGTATCAGCTTGGGCTTATGATCTAAAATAACTAAATAATTCATATAGCAAGCCTTGAGAATATCAATGGCTTCCTGACCATATACACACCGCCTGATGACTTGATCCGCACAGATTTTGAACAAGTAGGGGTCGTCCCAGAAGTAATGTTTGATATCCTTAAAGAATTTATTCTTCTGTTGGGTCGACATCCCTTTCACTATGAAGTTTCCCGCATGGTAATTTGCGAAATCAGCAAACCATGGGGTGGTAGAATCTCCACGAAAAGCAACCGCATTTAGTGTCTCGAGAGGAAATGTTTCATTTATTTCCTTTTTCTCGAAAACATCTTGGTGTGGGTTCTCTAATCGGGATAGATGATCAGCAGCTAGGTTCTCAGCTCCTTTTTTCTCACGTATAATGATATCAAATTCTTGTAGGAGGAGAACCCAACGGAGCAATCTCGGCTTTGCATCTTGTTTTGCAAAGAGATATTTGAGAGCCGAGTGATCCGTATACACTACGCATTTAGTCAAGATCAAGTACGGCCGAAACTTTTCAAATGCATACACCATGGCTAATAATTCTTCTTCCGTTGTGGCGTAATGAGTTTGAGCTTCGGTCATAGTTTTGCTTGCATAGTGGATAGGCTGGAAATGTTTCATTTTTCGTTGCCCCAAGACTGCACCGATAGCAAAATCACTTGCATCGCACATGAGCTCAAAGGGAAAATCCCAGTCGGGGGAAACTAGAATGGGTGCTTCAGTAAGCTTTTTCTTTAATGTTTCAAAAGCTTCAATGCACCCCGGTGAGAAGATAAAAGGAGCATCCTTCTCAAGGAGATGGGTCATGGGCCGGGAGATCTTAGAAAAATCTTGTATGAATCTACGATAGAATCCGACATGACCCAAAAAACTCCTAATACCTTTGACGGTAGTGGGATGAGGTAATTTAGCAATGACATCAACCTTAGCTCTGTCAACCTCAATCCCTTTCTTTGATATCTTATGGTCGAGGACAATGCCTTCTTTGACCATAAAATGACTCTTTTCCGAATTTAAACAAAGATTGGTGTCTTCACACCTTTTCAGCATGTTTTCTAAATGGGATAGACATGTTTGGAATGAATCCCCAATGACCGAAAAGTCATCCATAAAGACCTCCATTGTTTTTCCGATCATGTCGGAGAATATGGCCATCATACACCTTTGGAACGTGCCCGGAGCATTACATAAGCCAAAAGGCATACGTTTATAAGCAAAGGTTCCGTAGGGGCATGTGAAAGTAGTCTTTTCTTGATCCTGTGGATCAATGGGGATTTGAAAGTAACCCGAGAAACCGTCAAGGAAACAATAGTACTCGTTTCCCGCTAATCTCTCAAGCATCTAATCCATGAAGGGTAGAGGAAAGTGGTCTTTGCGGGTGGCGTCATTTAACTTACGATAGTCAATGCACACACGCCATCCTGTAACCAATCGAGTTGGAATCAACTCGTTTTCATCATTTTTGACAACAGTTATGCCACCCTTTTTTGGAACACAGTGAATGGGACTAACCCAATGACTATCAGATATCGGGTAAATCAATCCTGCATCAAGAAGTTTGAGAATCTCTTGTTTGATAACATCGTGGATTTTAGGATTCACTCGTCTTTGATGTTGGACTGCCGGTTTAAAGTCATCCTCCATTAAAATCTTGTGAGTACAAAATTCAGGGTTGATACCCTTTATGTTGAAGAGTTTCCAAGCAATGGCTTGCTTGTGTGACTTTAAGACCTTTATGAGAGCAGTCTTTTCCTCATCACTTAAATCTTTAGCAATAATGACGGGTAATTTATCATCACTCTCCAAAAATGCGTATTCAAGATGAGGTGGCAAGTCTTTGAGTTCAACCTCAGGAAATTCTTTAGTTTTATCAATTTATTTGATTTCCTCATTATGAAGTTCTACGGGAGGGAGTGGAGGAGAATTGTCCTGATTCAACAATTTCTCAAGAAGAAGAATATCTCCCTCCAGATCAATCTCATTGTTATCAATTCCCTCTGGAACTGAATCACTTTTGAGAAACGCCTCGACCTCTTCCAAAAGGAAATCACTTCCCTCAAACGAAGTGAGAGAAGGGGAAGAGTCGGAAATGATAGGTTGAGAAGATGTAGTGGGATCCCCACTCACAGAATTATGAGAATAACCAAGAAATTCTTGAGAGTACTCCTCTGAAGCAATATCAATGACATCGATTTGATTAACCGATTCAGAATCATAATTTGAGGAGTACCTCGAAGTTTGATCGAGGTTAAAGGTGATAGCTTCATTACCAACACGTAATGTTATTTCATGCTCGAATACATCAATGAGAGTATGACCCGTTCTCAGGAATCCTCTTCCAAGTATGAGAGGAACCCTTGGATCAGCATCGAAATCGACAATCACAAAGTCAGCTGGAAATTGGAACTTTCCTACTTTCACAAACACGTCCTCAGCAATGCCAAGAGGACGAGATATTGAACGATCAGCAAGCTCTAAAGTCATGCATGTAGGAGTAAGATCCGGAAGAGAAAGTTTCTTCCATACTGAATGAGGCATTAGGTTGATGCTTGCACCAAGATCGGCCAAGGCATAGCATTCAACCATTCCCGGAAATACACAAGGTATTAGAAACTTTCCAGGATCTCCAAGCTTTTCAGGAAGCTTCTTTAATAGAACTGCTGAGCAGTTCTCATTAAGTGGAGTTTTTGCCATCTCAAACAGTTTTTCCTTGTTGCTTAACAAGTGTTTGATTGTTGATGCATACTTGGGCATCAGAATGATAGCATCCGCAAAGCTTATGTCAAAATGTAATTCTTTAAAGATTTGAAAGAATTTATCCATTTGTTGACTAGCCTTTTCGCGGAGCTTTTGCTCATTTAAACGTGATGGGTAAGGAATAGAAGTTTTGGATATAGGGTTTTAACCGGGATTTCATGTGGTTCAAAAACAACTCCTGGTTTGGGTTTGGGTTTCGGGACAACTTGAGGGTGGACGTCGTCGGTACCTCCGTTATTAGTAGGAAGTACCTTGTCCTTAGTCACCTCATGTTCACTTTCCACTACCTTGGAAGGAGAAAAAGAAGAGGTAGTAGGAATAGTGGGTCCATCATATGAAACACCACTTCTGGTTGTGATCGCCTTTGCATTGCCCCTCGAATTAGCGACCGTGTTACTAGGTAAAGTACCCGAGCCCGAGGGTCGATCATTTAAAGATTTCTTGATCTCAGAGATCTGGCTGACCAACAACCTGTTTGTTTCTTCCTGAGTTTTCATGAACTGCTTCAACAACTCATCAGATGATGGTTGTGGAGCTGGGAGAATGGCTTGAGTTTGGTTAGGGAAATTTTGGACCTCGGTTATTTTGATTATACCCTTGATGTTGGAAATTCCCTTAATTTTGATTACCATTTCCCTGAAAATGATTTCCTTGGTTGAAATTGTTTCGATTAAAGTTTCCTTGGTTTTGGAAACTTTGATTTTGTCCTGGATAGAAATTCCCTTGGTTTTGATAACCTTGGTTCATTCGAGGTTGGTTTTGATTCTGGCTTTGCAAATTCTGGTTTTGGTTGAAACCGGGTGGTCCTTGATAATTGTTAGCACGGTAACTTGGTTCAATTTGAGGACGGTATTGATTACCTCCTTGATATGAAGTACCGGCTATAGCATTGGATTCAAAAGGACTACCATCGGTGGCAGTACAGTTGTAGTATGCATGAGGGCCACCACAAGTGATACAGACTTCCACTTTCTTCACTTCAGCATTTGAAGGATTTTGTGTGAAAGTGACTTTCTTTTGGTTTGAGAGAACCAAAGCTTGAATAGCATCCGTGAGTTTGTCAATTTTAGCATTGGTGCTAGAAGTACTCACGGGAGATGAAGTAGAAGGACCAGCACTAGCATGAGATTGATATGTCTTAGTTCGTGCAAAGCAGACCTGAGACTTATTTTCAATGATTACTAAAGATTCTTTTGTGGTTTTGCTCAAAAAATTACCTCCCGCGGAAGCATTAAGAGAGTCTTGGTCAGATTGGCTTAAACCATTATAGAAGGTGTCCATTTGCATTAACTCGGTGAAACCATGATGGGGACATTTGCGGAGCAATTCTTTGTAACGATCCCATGCCTTACCAAATGATTCATCAAATCGTTGTGTGAATTTCATGATCTCATTTTTAAGATTTTTGGTTCTCTGGGGAGGATAGAATTCGTTCACAAACTTTGTAACTAAATCCTCCCATGTTTCAATCGAACGAGGGGGTTGTTTTTTAAGCCAAATCTGGGCTTGTCGCTCGAGAGAAAATGGGAATAGAAGAAGTTTGATTGCTTCATGTGGGACATTTTTGTATTTGATGATAGATGCGATCTTATTAAACCATCGACTATGAGCATGAGGATCGTCCCTCTCAAAACCATAGAATTGGCTTTGGGTTACAAGATTCAATAACCCGGTTTTGAGCTCAAAAGTGTCAGCCACGATGGCT
Organism: Artemisia annua; assembly: GCA_014162995.1. Taxonomy (NCBI): domain Eukaryota; kingdom Viridiplantae; phylum Streptophyta; class Magnoliopsida; order Asterales; family Asteraceae; genus Artemisia; species Artemisia annua. The sequence continues at coordinate 58,843 of LBNU01032320.1, read as the reverse complement.
GGAACAACAATGGCATCTCCATAGCCCTCAATGGGTGCCTGGAGAAGCTCATTCATTGGGCGGTCTTCTGTCATGATGACAGGGGTTTTGGGTTCAGTACGTATCTCAGATACGACTGATGGAGCAGAACGTCTACGACGTCTTCGAGGTATGTTTACAATCTCACGGAGAGGGATTGATGACCTAGAAGAACGAGTGCGCATGCACTAAGACGAGTCTTAAGAATCCCTTAAGTGAAGGAAACTCAGAAAAGGTAAGAAGAATCTTTTTGGGTTTTTGATTTTTATGAAAATGAAAACAAATCCAAGTAAAACAAGATCGAGGTAAAACAACAGTGAACTTAAACCAATAATCACAAGATGAATGGCTTCTTTGAAAAAGGTACACCACTCACAAGGATACAAAGGCAAGTTTTAATCTTTTGTTTGAGAACTTATTATGGTCACACCCCCAGTTAGGTAGTGTTCTGTCTTGGTTCTCGATAATGTAATTTATGTTTATTTAACAAGAAAACGGAAAATGTTTTTGTATTTTTATCTTTTATGTATATATAGAAAGAAAAAGCAAATATTTTTGTGTTTTATATGTTTTGGAAGATGGAAATACGATATTTATATATGGTAAATATACAATGGATAGGTATTCAACAACACTGATACTTCAAATTCGTTCTACGCAGCACACCTCTCCGGCAGCGGCGCCAAAATTTGATTGGTCTGAAACAGTCAACTAAAACTGACCAAGGATTTGGT